>JBBPFD010000254.1:0-49110 GCA_038363315.1 Mugilogobius chulae | reverse complement strand
AAAATAATTTGGTTTATAGTTTGATTAATTGCAACCCAAAATTGCTTTATTATTCTACATTCCCAAATACAGTGGAAGAGTGTACCTTTTTCTTCGTTACACTTTGTGCAAGTGTCTGGGATATTAGGATTATACTTATTCAATTTGACAGGAGTAACATAAATTCGCATCAGCCATTTGTATTGTAGTAATCTTAACCGTGAATTAATTGTTTGTTTTTGAGCTTTTGTACAGACTGATTGCCATTCTTCCAAAGATACTTCTACTCCCAAATCCATTCTCCAGGCTTCTAACTTCATACTTGAATTCTCTGAAGAGTTTGATAGCAATAAATTATAAAATTCTGATATTGCTCCTTTTTTAAGGCTATTTTTAGCTATCAGTTCTTCTAAATTAGATTTTGGCGGCTTCGCAAGACTATTTTGCTTTGTTCTAATGTAACTTCTTAATTGGAGATACTTATAAAAGTATTTCCTGTCAATATTATATTTATTTTGTAATTGCTCGAATGACATCATATCAGTTGAACCTGGTGGATATAAATCTTGAATTAAAACCAATCCATTTAATGCCCATTGTCTAAATACTGCATCTGCTCTACCCGGTATAAAATCTTGGTTGGCCCATATTGGA
This sequence comes from Mugilogobius chulae, assembly GCA_038363315.1. Classification (NCBI taxonomy): domain Eukaryota; kingdom Metazoa; phylum Chordata; class Actinopteri; order Gobiiformes; family Gobiidae; genus Mugilogobius; species Mugilogobius chulae. Next base: position 48,477 of record JBBPFD010000254.1, on the reverse strand, counting down.
CACAGCTGTGACAAAGTTGTTTGCTCCTTCAAATATTTTTTGACATCGTACCACACTTTAACCATGTTCTTCAGGATTGGATTACTTGTTTTTTTTAATAATTTCTCTTGTGAATCTGAAAATATATAACGAGGTAAAGGTGGGATTAAGCTGTCATTTTCCATTTCTGTCCACTGGGGAGCATCCTTTGTGCTAAAATAATACCTAATAGATCTGAGCTGTGCTGCCCAGTAATACCACATTATGTTTGGACATTTCAATCCTCCCTCATTGTGAGTCAGATGTAGAAGTGACAGCCTTATCCGAGCTTTTTGGTTTTTCCATATAAAACTCAAAACCAACTGCTTTATTTTTTTGAACCAGCCAGGAGGAGGCGGCAGGGGGATATTTTGAAAAATGTACAATAATTTAGGAAGTATGTTCATTTTATAAATGTTGATACGGCCAACCAGAGACATAGGAAGAAGCATCCACCTATTAATATTTTCAGTTATTTCTGTTGTTATTATTTCATAATTATTCTGGACTGTTGATTCTATGCTTGGCAGTATCTGTATACCCAAGTAAGTGAACTTGTGAACAGAGTTGAAATGTGAGGTTACTGCAGATGGTTTATCTCTTTCATCTTTATTCAGCAGTAGAATAGATGATTTTGATTTATTTATGGTATAACCGGAGATATGACCAAACTCACCGATCAGCAGTAGTAAAGCTGGAATAGATGAGTTCAGTTGTGAGAGAAATAAAATGACGTCATCAGCATATAGTGACAGCTTATGTTCTATACAGCCTACTGTAATTCCAGAAATAGTTGATTGTGAACGTACTGCTATGGCAAGGGTTCCATTGCTAGGGTAAAAAGCAAAGGTGACAAAGGGCACCCCTGCCTGCACCCCCTCTTTATTGAAATTGGACTAGATACATTTTTATTTGTCAGAATTTCAGCGGTGGGATTTTTGTATAGCAACTGAACCCATTTACAAAAAGTTTCTCCATAACCAAACCTTGACAAAACATTAAAAAGATAGGGCCACTCCACCTTATCGAACGCCTTCTCGGCATCTAAAGAGAGGAGGGCCCGATCTGAGGTATCATCCAGTCCATGAATAATGTTAAGGACTCTCCGTACATTATGCAGTCCCTGTCGACCCAAAATGAATCCATTTTGGTCTCTATGGATAACTAATGGAAGGGTATCTTGCAGACGGATTGCTAACAGCTTGCAGAGAATTTTTAAATCAGTATTAAGCAAGCTTATAGGTCTCATGTTCTCACATTTGTTACTAGGTTTGCCTGGTTTAGGTAACAAAATAAGTAATGCACCTGACATTGAATTAGGAAGGCTACCATTATTGAAAGCTTCAAGAAGCATTTCTAGTATCGGTTTTATTACTTTATTTTTAAATTTTTTATAAAAGTCTATTGGGAACCCATCAGGTCCTGCTCTTTTACCAGATTGCATACTATCAATAGCTTTTATTATTTCTTCCTCACTAATACTGGCTTCCATTTGTTGGTTAAATTCATCAGTAATAGTGGGTATGTTTAGCTTATCAAGAAACGCATTTTGAAGATTAGGATTAGTGTCCGCTTGAGAGTCATACAATTTTTGATAATAATTCTTGAATTCTATATTTATTTCCCTTGGGTCCACAATTGTCTGCCCTTTTGTATTTATTATTGAGGTTATATTTTTTTGGGCGTCTAACTGCTTAATTTGCCAGGCTAATATTTTACAGGTTTTTCTCCTTGCTCATAAGGTTTGGTTTAGCCTTAAGATATTAGAGGCTGCACGGTCTGCAGATTCTTTGTTATATTCTGCTTTTAGTAACTGTAACTCTTTTTCCAGAACAACATTTCTATTCTTAAAGACCTGCTCTTCAAGCTTTTTGATTTTTTCTTCTAATTGTACTCTTTTTTTACGTAATTCTTTTGATTTTGAAGAGGTAAAGAAATGATATGTCCCTTAAATAGGCCTTAAATGCATCCCACCTAATACAGCCGTAGTTTGTGTTGTGTTTATGCTAAAGTAGTCATCTATTTTACTTTCCACATATTCAAGGAATTTTTATCTTTTAACCATTTTAGGTGCAAGCACCATCTAGGAGGATCTATTTTAAGATGTTCATGTGAATACAAAATACTACAAGGGCTATGGTCAGAAATTGTTATACTGTCATAAAAACAGCCTTTAAATATTGGATAAGAGATCTGCTGAAATTAAAAAATAGTCTATGCGAGAATATGTGTTAAAAGTTTTGGAGTGACAAGAGTGCATTTTATCAGTAGGTTTAAATGGCGCCAGATGTCTACCATATTTAACTCCTTCATAAAGCTCCTGATGATATCTCTGCTTTTCTGATGAGTCTGGTCCATCCCCGTTGATCTATCTTGAATAGGATTTAAAACACAATTCCAGTCTCCTCCAATAATATTAGTTCCTGGGAGAGATGAAATGGTTAAAAAAAAGTTTGTAAAAAATTGATCATCATCTATATTGGGTCCATAAACGTTCACTAGGTTAATACTCTGCTGCAGTATAGATCCTTGAATAATCAGATATCTGCCATATTATCCTTAATTACATTTGTAATGTTTAAAGGAACAGACTTATGTATTAGTGTAATAACACCTCGTGCTCTTGAAGTGTATGGTGCTGCATATAAAGACCCTGCCACCTCCTCCTTATTCTGAGGTTTTCGTCTTCAAGGGCATGGGTCTCTTGTAAGAAAACTATTTTGGACCCCATGTCTTTTAATTTGTTCATTACCTGTTTAATTTTTTAATTCTATTTAAACCTCTGCAATTCCAAGAAGTGCATAAAATTTCAATGTTTTGCATCATTGAGATATGTATAAAACAGCATTATTACAAAAAAAACGTGTCTGAGAGTGCAACCAAACATTGGAACAACAACTTGAGAGAACAAACTACATATAACACCAACCCCTTGTCTCAGCTTGCTGGACAAACCCCCTGAAAGCACTATTTCCGACCGCTGTCATCTACAGAACTAAATCTGTTATATGACAATAAATGTCTTATTCATTATTGTGTCCCTGCTACATTTCAAATGTATCTGTTATTTAACATAAGCTACTGCTCCTTTCAAAATATGAAAGCAAAAAAAAAAAAAGTATAAAAATGAAAATTAAAAATAAGTAAATAAATACTTTAAAAAATTAATTAAATATAAGCTAAAAATGAGTAATAATAATAGTGATAATGATAATAATAATAAAAATAAATAAGAGTAAAAATAAATAAAGATTAAAATAAAAATAAAAATGAACAATAAAAGATAGTATCTAAATACAACTAAAATGCCATTGTTGTCTTGCCCTCAGCAACTATATAGTAAGGCAGTTTGTTTACCAGTCATTCAGTGTGCTCTTCTTGGATCTTCATTATAAAGTTTTGTGCTTCAGCTGCTGCGGTGAACCTGTGCACTTCTTCTTTGTACGTCAACACCAAAGTAGCCGGAGGGAGAATGCCATGTCTCAGTCCTAGTTGACGTAGTTGCTGGCGTGCGTTATCAAACTGCTTGCGTTGTTTGTGGACCTCGGTTGCAACGTCGTTGTAAAATCTCACTCGATGTTTTTGTACAGTATTTCTTTCTTTGATCTCGCGGCTCTAGACACGGTTTCTTTTTGTCTGTAGTTGAGGACTTCATAATCACTGTTCTCGGCGATGCGTCCAACCCCGTTTTGGTCCGATGCGATGCGCTCTTTCTATTGCGAGAGGATGCCGTAATGGGATCAAGTCCAGAGCTTCGGGTAGCCAGCCTTCCAGAAATGCGCATGTATCCGAGCCTTCAGCGCCCTCGGGGAGGTTCACGAGGCGGAGGTTATTAAGCCGAGACCTCGTTTCCAAATCAACTAGCTTCTCCTCAAGGTGCTTATTTCGTTTCCCCAGTCTCTCAACTTCAGCCTTCATGTCAGACTGTTGATCCTCCACAGAGGAAAGACGCATCTCCGCTTCGTCCATTCGCTCCGTGCATTCTGTCATCTGCTTTTGCGTATCCTCAATTGCTTTCATAACGCCATCAAATCTTCCAGAAAACTCGGACCCCAGCTTCCGTATTTCCCCAATATTTCTTCTTTAAAACATACAGTTCGTCGGTTCTTGGCTGGTCCGGTGCTGTGCGGGTTACATTAGCTTCTTTCTCACCTGCAGCAGCCCTTTCCATGTTGTCAGCGAGACTTGTCTCTGCGCCTGTAGCGCTAGCTGCCTTGTTAGCATTAGCCGTTAGCTGCTCCACTACTTGCGATCCAAAGCCAGTTAATTTAGACTGTGTGGAGGACTTCGATTTTTCCTTACTTGCTTTTCCGACACCTGGCATCTTTGCAAGTCAGAGTTTACAGTTCGGAGCGTTCAGAATCTTAATATGACGGATATTTCAGGATTGTGGAAGAGAGCAGGTTCTGACGTGACCGTCTTAGCGTGCGGCCATTTTGGAAATCCGGGCTGCAACAAGTTAGTTGATTAATCACAACTAATCAAATATTGAAATAATTAACTCATTTAGTAATCAAACAGTAATTAACTTGTCGTTATACTAGTGTTGTCACAGTTCTAAATTACAATTATACTATTTCAAATATAGTCTTGTTACCAATGAATGTAGTCGATTCTCAATACAGGGCCCCGCGGGGTCTTAAAAAGTCTTGAATTTGTCAAAATGAGGTGTTTAGGTCTTAAGTTTGAGGTGCCTTTTTTAAGACTTTATATTTTGAGCAGATTTATCAAAGTTACATGAAGAATGTGCGTGTTTGTGTCAGAAGTTGCATTCGCTGTGATGCCCGTCATGTAAATAAGGGTCAGATGGAGCTGCAGCGCAGAACAGAGGTGTGTGGAGCAGAGCGCAGGAGCTCACTGTGAGCTTAGCACCAGTCGCCTCACAACTTTGGGACTGTACAGTATGTAGCCTGGCGTAATGACGCAGCACAGAATCTGAGAGGTGTCAGTCGGGGCTGGATGAGTTTCGTGATATGTGGGACAGGATTCGGCATTCGAGGCACATGCGTGAATTTCGGGACGTCTGGTTACGTAAAGCAGGACCTGTCTGTGATCATGTGACCTGCACCTGTCTGTGATCATGTGACCTGCACCTGTCTGTGATCATCTGACCTGCACCTGTCTGTGATCATGTGACAGGAGCAGCACCTGTCTGTGATCATGTGACCTGCACCTGTCTGTGATCATGTGACAGGAGCAGCACCTGTCTGTGATCATGTGACCTGCACCTGTCTGTGATCATGTGACAGGAGCAGCGCCTGTCTGTGATCATGTGACAGGAGCTGCGCCTGTCAGTGATCATGTGACAGGAGCTGCGCCTGTCTGTGATCATGTGACAGGAGCAGTGCCTGTCTGTGATCATGTGACAGGTGTAGGACCTGTCTGTGATCATGTGACAGGAGCAGCACCTGTCTGTGATCATGTGACAGGAGCTGCACCTGTCTTGATCATGTGACTGCACCTGTCTGTGATCATGTGACAGGAGCAGGACCTGTCTGTGATCATGTGACCTGCACCTGTCTGTGATCATGTGACAGGAGCAGGACCTGTCTGTGATCATGTGACAGGAGCAGCACCTGTCTGTGATCATGTGACAGGAGCAGCACCTGTCTGTGATCATGTGACAGGAGCAGGACCTGTCTGTGATCATGTGACAGGAGCAGGACCTGTCTGTGATCATGTGACAGGTGTAGGACCTGTCTGTGATCATGTGACAGGAGCAGCACCTGTCTGTGATCATGTGACAGGTGCAGCACCTGTCTGTGATCATTTGACAGGTGCAGGTCACATGATCATGTGACAGGTGAACAAGCATCTACAAATGTTATTTTTGGTCATAAATAATTGAAATGTATGTAAGTTTGTGAGCCAATAAATAGAGCCAAAACAAAAATGACAAACGAAAACAAAAAACAATATAGTTTATTAATTTTATTTATTAGAAATTTTTTTGTCACAAAAATATTTGTATTTAAATGTGCACGTGGTCTTACATTTTTGTGCTGGAACCCTTCAATACCATTTTCATCACTATTTGACATTTTCAACAAAGTCGTCATAATACTTTTTGTTCTAGTGCCATATTTAGTTGATTATTGTAAAGCCTTTCAGCAAAGGTCAAATTGAGAGTCTGTAGAATCTAGATTTGTTACTAGCTTTAGTATTATTATTATACTGTACAATCTTTGATACAATCCTGTTTATATTGGTTTTAAAACCACTCAAACTGAGCAGCAATAATAATGAGCGAGGAAAATTGTGTAATTTGAGTTTTTTTTTTTTACGTAAGCAGTAGTTCATCTGTTCATCAGCACCTAGAACATTCTTAAGTGACATTATCTCGGCTCAAAATTGGCAAAAAAATCTTGTATTTAATAGTCTTTTGTATTACAAAAGTTTCGTTTTACAAATGATCTCCTCGATATTCTGTTTTTGTTCAAGAAAAGCACCACGATGTTTTCTAAAACTGGATCTATTGCCCAGCTCTAGACTGGATATGTGCTAGTCTATGAAATGTATTGGGTAATTTGTTCTGTTGTGTTGTTTGTTGTGTTTGTTGTTTGTTGTGTTTTGTGCATTTACAGACGTTTGTTCTGTTGTGTTTCCTGCTGAAGTTGCTCTTTTCTCAGTCTTATTATTACTATATTTTTTTGTCATTTGTTGCTTCTGTTTGAACAATAATTTGACCTCAGTTTGAGTGTCTGTGCTGAACTTCCTGTGACTTCACCTTTGACCTTTCACCTCTTCGGGGTCGGGTCGGGTCGGGTTCTCCCTTCAGGCGACAAGGGAAGTATGCAGTGTTTTAGCCAAAGAAAGTTCATTAGCAGAGAAATCCTTCAGCCCATTTAAAATCTCATAACCTGAACGTTCCATATTATCCACCTGGGACATCCCCCACTTAAGGTTCTGGAAAAGGTGGGACAGTTGGGGGTGAGTAGAGCTGTGCAATATATCAAATTTTAGATAATATCGTGAATGTTGTTTTGGAGAAATTTTTTTTTTGAATATTGAGTTTATCGTGCAGTTGAATTTACAATAACAAATAAGTAATGCTGTACAGTATATTTTATAAAAGACAAAGTAGTTTTATATACATTTGTATATGGGTCATTCTCTGAAAGTGGGACTATAAAGTGTGACATCCAAGCTGAAAATTCAAACTGCAGCAATTGTTTTATTTTTAGGTTAATTTCCATCTTTGAGAAGTGTACTCACAGGATCTATAATGGTCAAGAAAGATGCACAACTATTTTCTCCAATATAGCCATTTCAATTTCAATTTCAATTGCTCTCAATGGAGCATAATTCCGCATGTAACATGGACACCAACTGGACACATGTTTTAGCTGAGAGAGTTGCTATATACTAAATAAAATGTAGATTTTGAGATATTCTCTCTGAATACACACATTAGTGGCGTTTATCCGCTGCAAGGTTCCTGAGCGTTGAAAAGTCTTCACTTGCTGATAAAACTGATCAGGTCCGTGTGTAACTTATATGGACACCAACAGTTACATTCGGATACCCAGGAATTCAACTGTAATTTTCACAAAACTCAAGACAAAAAGTAGAAAAACGAAATGCAAACATATTTTCCATCATTATTCTTCATTTTATTGTGTTTCAATGCGGTATTTATCGAGTTTACATGAGGAAATTACATCATGTTTATTGCTGGATAAAAATGTTACACTTTTGGTCACGATTTAAGCTATTTTTTTGAAAAACGGTTGTAAAAAAAAAGTTCCATCTTATCTTGGGCTGCAATTTTTAAAAATCTTTTAGAAGCACATCAGTAGTATATATTACATAAAAAATTAAAACAAAATTATTAATATTTACTTAATGAAAACCTGTCAAATAACCAATGGTCAAACGGTCCCACTTTCAGAGAATGACCATATGAATTAATTCAAGAGCTGCACAAAAGAGGAACATTTGAGAAAAGAGGAATTTAGACGCACATCTTCAATGAAAAAAACAAGATAAGATGCCTGGGATAAGTAATGTTACACATGTTTTGAGCACATTTTGACTGATTAAATGAAGATTATCAGTGGAACAAGCAGAAAGTTGTATCTGGCTAAATCCAGTTGTGAAAGTCTGTCTTGTTGCCAGATTTTCAGAGAAAAACAAGTGACCAAGCCTTTGAAATAAATCTATATAATAATCTATATAATAAAAACAGTTTTAAAAAAATAATTAATTTGAACGTTGTGTGTTGCCACTAAACAAGTATTAATGATTTTGACATATTTTAAGAGTTTTTCTAACATTAACATACATTTTGAGCATGAAAAAATGCTAAGAATCCATGTTTTAGTCATAATAGATATATTTTTGTAAATCAAACTTGAAAAATGCTCAAATTCACCTGTTTATGATTTGAACGTGCAGCCCAAAATAACACAACCTTCAAAATGTATAAGAGACTTTGAAAAAAGATTGTGGGAAATGACAATGTGACGATTTCATGAAAAAAGCAGATTGTCAAAGACATGAGCTCACGATTCGATTTTTATCACGATATTGTCCAGACCTAAAACACAGCCCCTTTCATTGTGTTCTCCAAACGATCCAGCCTTACATAAACATGACTCAAAAGGATCAGACTGAGGTGTATCAACCCTGTCTATCCAAAGTACACAACGAAATAAGCCCCAAGTGTGTGGCAACAGTCAGAGCAGCAAAGAATAAATACATCTTTGTTAGGGCCCAGCCGATATATCGGTTGACCGATATTTTTGGCGATATGAGTACTTGCACGTCAATCGGTTATCGGCCAAAATACCGCCGATATACCGCCGATATTTAGGACATGTTGCACCTCATTTTAAAGCTTAGATCTTCCAGAATACAACCATTATATTTAATCACTAATCAAATTAATATTTAGCGCGGTCATTACATTTTTTTGTGGAGTTATTTTATTGTCGGACTGCAGCACCAGGCTGACGCTCATCACTGCACTACTGCACTACTCTGAGGCAGCGCTGGATTTAAACGCTCTCAACTCCGCTACTAACTCAAGAAAGGAAATAACTTCATCACAGATGACGCCCGTAACAACAGAAAGGACTTTTATTTAATCAAAGTGTTCGTATGGAGAAGAGGGATGATCCTCATCATAAAAGAGGACACACGGTTGCTGTCAACAAGAGGGAAAAGTTAGCTTTCTCACTATTTTCTCATTTGAAGTTTGGGTTAAAGGAATTTTTTTTTTGTGAAGACTTGGGATCAGAGAGAGGTTATCTGTGTGGTGAGTGTTGAAAACGTGTTAGCTTTAACTTTCAATGTAACTTGTTGCTCACTGTAGTTAGCGGTTAGCTTGTGAGGCTACAACAATATAGCCTCAGCTCTTTCTCTCTGGTAGGGATGCACCGATCCAGATTTTTCAGCTCCGATACCAATCCCGATACTTTGGCTTTAAGTATCTACCGATACCCGATATCAACCGATACCAGTGAAAGGACTGAAATTGCTTCTCTTTCTTTTTAAAACAAAAGACATTTTGTCATATAGTGTTATGCAACTGTTATTATGTGCAAGTCACAACTTAACAGCTCAATCTGAATAAAATGTCCAATAATATGAGACGTTCTTGATCAACACCAGCCAACAAACTAGTTTAATTTTGCCCAATTAAAGGCACAATATGATATCGGCTGAACCGATATCATGGAGCAGATACCTGATCCAGAAAATTTTGCTGGATCGGCACCGATATTCGATCCCAGAATTGGATCGGTGCATCCCTACTAAGCACATTCTCACTTTACTTCAAATTAAGTTGTTATTTTTTTCCAGTTTGTTTAAATATCAAACAAATATTTATCAAATTAATTACAAGTGCAGGAATCTTTTATTATATCATAATTTAGCTGTTTTGTGAAGCGCTCTGAATTACTTATTGTACTAATTCTAATAGGAATATAAACTGGTTGCATCTACAGTATTAGAAAGTTGATAGCCTTATTTATTTAACTTTTATTAGAAATTTGCTCTTATGTAGCATGTGTTTACTGCACGATATACTCAATATTCAATTTTTGCATATCTTAGAAACAACATTCACTATAATATCTAAAATTTGATATATTGCACAGCTCTATTTGCATCTTGACTGCTTAAAAACTATGATTAATATTTACCCAAGAACTTTAAAAGTAGAAAAATGTTTTTACGGCGTGTGTTGTTCTTGTAATCAGTGCAGAGTGTGTGAGGTGAAACTGTTTCAGGTTTTGTTTTGTGGTTTGTCTCAGGAAGGAAGAGCAGAGTTTAAATAAAGGACACAATCAGATGAAGCAGGTTAAGATTAAGAAGTAGGATGCACCGATCCAGCTTTTTCTGTTCCGATATCGATCCCGATATTTGGCTTTAACTATCTGCCGATACCAGTGAAAGGACTGAAGTTGCTTCTTTTTCTTATAAAACTTAATACATTTGGTCATATGTGTTATGTAATTGTGGTTTATAATGCAAGTCACAACTTAACAACTTAATCTGAATAAAATGCCCAATATTATGAAATGTTCTGGATCAACACCACCCTGTAGAATAGTCTCATTATGTCCAATTAAAGACACAACTATGATATCGACTGAACCGATATCATGGGGTCGATACCCGATCCAGCAAAATGTCCTGGATCGGCACGATATCCGATCCAGGTATCGGATTGGTGCATCCCTACTCTCTGGTGACTGTAAAGTGTTGTGTTTGTGTTGATGATACTGGAGATACATTGACATGTAAATTAGCCATGAAAAGAGGTGTTAATGGTCGGTATTTACGCATTTTAATCTGGCATATTAATGAGGCTAACTGCACCATAGCCTCTTGAATTCACTTCAGTGTACAGGACTACCAAAAATAATGTGATACAAACAAGTTTCAAGCCTTTAAAGTCACTCATAAGAGGCGACGTAATACTTAATGTGACCTAAATAAACTCAAATTAAAATCTATAAAGCCAGACAGAGATTTTTTAACATCTTCTCCTAATAAAAAAGTAATTTTCTATTTCTCATTATATCGGCTGTCATATCGGCTATCGGCACCCCCGGCTTTCTCTATATCTGAATCGGTATCGGTTCCCAAAAGCCATATCGTTCGGGCCCTAATCTTTGTCATACTTCTCTGAGCCTCAGAAAACACTCTTCTGAAATGCCCTGTGATGTCATCTCTGTGCTGTTTTCAAGTACATCATCTTGTTTTCTGAAGCATTAGCATTGATTCGTTATTTCCCCGGTGTTATTTCCTCTGCAGCTCGTGGATGAAGCTGAAACTCATTTCCTGATGTGGGAAACACAGACTGTCTGTGATTGGTTCTGGTGCCTGGGAGCTCACATGAATGCATAATATTTGTAACCTTCAGCCTGTTTGTGTGTCAGCGCTGTAATGTGTTAATGTGCTTATCCTGCTTCAGTCTGAGCCAGAGGAATTCAGCTCACATTAGTCTGACCTCTTTATGTTCCACTTCACACTGTTTAACCACAGTTGACAAGTCTTTTATTTAGAAAGTCACTTGTGAATTTTGGCCAGTTTTGGTTTGCTCCTGAGAAACATAAAAGAGGTGAGTTTTGGCCATTTTCAGGTTTGAAGCTACAAAAATACCATTTATGACTGATACATATTCACTGATGTTTAAAAGCGTTTCTATGTTACAAATTCTATTACAAATATTCTAATGTCCTTAACACTTGTTTTACCGTGACACACAATGTTCTAATGAATTGATTATTTGAACAACTTTTGATTGAAGAGCTGAGGTCACTCGTTTTGGGCTTTTTTCAAAGATTTGATCACTTCACAACAAACACCACTAGGCTGTAATTAACTGAATTGTGATGAGACGACTAAAAAGATTATTGTAATTGTTAACTGGCCTCTACATAATCTAAAATATTATATATATAAAAAATATATATTTATACAGTATATATATATTAGTGCTGTCAAACGATTAATCTTTTTAAAAATCAGATTAATCACACTTTCAAATTTTGATTAATCATGATTAATCACAGTTAATTGCTTGATTCATTCTATAAAAAGACCACAACATTTGAAAATGACTGTTAGAATATCAACATTCAAATGTTTGTTACTTGAATATGTCAATTATTATTATTGAACATATGCGCAGTTGGTTTATTCTGGTTGTGATTGTTCCTCTGAAGTTAACTTGTAAGTGGGATCACCTGTGGCCATATACATAATCACTGATATGTTGCGTCCCTCGGTATTTAACGATGTTTATGGTCTACATACTGTGGCTAATATCCATTTAGCAAAAGGGTTGTTTCACTTTTGTGAACATTGCCGTGCTCGGCTTGGTGTTGATGTAAGTTAGCCGAGCTTATGCAGCCACTGCCTCAAACACGTATAGCTTTAAGGTGTATTTCAAGCTTATTGTTCTTGTGTGAAAGGAGAGTTCAACATTGCATTAAATGCACACTACCTTCGTTTTATCTAGAGTCCCGTCAGGATGTTTTGCCGAGTTCCGCCGAGTTGAATTAATCGCATGGTTATTTTTCTCAATTAAAATGCTCCAATGACGCAAGGTTCATTGAAAAACACAGAGCACAAGCAGAAAGAGACCTAGGCTCTGCTGGCTCACTTTTGTAGACTTTGGTAATGTTTCCACTCAATCGCAAGACTGTCAGAGCGAGCTGACGTGTTTGTTTACCTCGGCTTAGTCCATGTGCAGTTCGATCAGCTGATGAGGAGGAGGCTGGTCCTCAAGGCTCCGTACGTGTTCCCATCTTCCAGTGTCTTGATAAAGTCACGGTCCGTTATCACTAAATGTGATGTTTGTCCACTCAAGTAGTTGAAACGATCCAATATCCAGAATAGTCTTTCAAAAACTCTGGTTAAAAACTTTCGTAGTGTAGAACTACGAAATTAAATGCGACTAATCGCGAGTTTACTCAAGACAATCATGCGATTAATCGCGATTAAAATTTTGAATCGCCTTGGATGTTCTCTTTATTATTACTAGTGTTTGACTCTTTGATTATGAAGAGCACCTGAGGTTTTACAGGTTTTCTACATTTTATAAACCAACTGAGGCACACATCTTCTGTCAAATAGAAAATAATCGGTTGACTAATTGTATCTAGTCGATTGTTCTTTTCCAACACATGTCTGTATATTTCAGTTGTGAGTATTCTTTGTATAACACATGGCCACTTTGGGGACAGGTTTTATGCATTTTGAGTGAAAGACAAAGTTCTGTAACATGAACAGACAGATTGAACATCACATTTTACATTTTTGTTTACCTTAGTTATATTACATTCTCAGTTTAGACATTGTGGTCCCTGATTGATCATTTAGACACAGACACAGCTCTTTTGTGAGGTGTAGTTTTCTTCCGTATACTGAATAGCCTCTCAAACCCGCCTCATTCACACAAACAGCAGCGTCAGCGTCATGAGCTCATGTGTGTCACACCTCTGATATCACACTGTTTATTATTATTATCACCAAAGGACCTTCGACTGAGCCTGAATCACTGCTCAGCCTGCGCCGCACCTCAAGACAACAACAAGGAATGAACATTGTGACAACCTGGCTTGCACTAACCATATTTTTCATCTCGAAAAATACCGTACAGCTCATCATCACCCGTCCTGCCCACAATAACACCCCCGATACATTATACATGCATGAACGTCCTCTTTTCAACTCACCGTTCGTCAGTCCCTGCGCGCCAAACTCAAGCCATTCCCCTTCTGTGTCTGGTGAAATGTTAAAAGCGCTCAGTCCAGTAAAAACAGTGAGAGGAGCAGGCCGTATAATCCCTCTGCACTCCCCGGTACTCGCTTTGACAACTCTCTGATTTACCAAACAACCGCATCTCCGCGGTCTTCGCTGCGCCCTCGGCGGACTAGGCACGCACACAAACGGCTCTCAAACTCTTCCGCAAAACGGCGCCACGTCAGTACGCCACTACGCAATCGACTGACTGTGAGTGTTTTGTTCTTTAAAATATAGCGCAATAAATAAGTTTTGCGACGGTCATAATGAAATATGAAAATATCTAAACAAAAATATTTGTGTTGTTTAGTCGGGGGCTAAACCATTATTGTACAGACGTCGTGACGTCAGCGCCCGTGAGTTTATCATTTATTGAAAATGTATTGATGTATAGTTTTGACTGTAATGTTTGTTTATTTTAGACATTGTGGGGATTTCTATCTGGGAGGCTATTTTCCCAACATATGAACTTAGTTTACCTCCCACAATATTTGTGTTTTCATTATGGACATTTATGGACTGGGACACTTTATGTTGATTTGTTGTTTTTTTTTTCCACCCTTTATTGTGTTAGTTTGCTTGCTTTGGTTAGGGTTTGCACCCAGAAGTTAAAGTCCTTGTGTGAGGTTAGGCATTTTATTTTTTTAAATCCTATATGTCAGGAGTGAGACCTGACTGGCACCCCACTAACTCATTAAAACACAATAACAAACCGTCACATAAAAATATGGCATCCCACGAACTCATTGAAACAAATAATAATTAAATAACTAGAAACTGTGCAATGCTGAAGCCATTGCGGTGACTGCGAAACGTGAAAAAATTACGTAAAAGAATGTGAAAGTTGTTGAAAACACTAAATAGTTTGAAGAGTTGTGAAATGGTTGGAAGATTGTTGAAATGTGGAAGGTTGAACGTTGAAATGGTGAAGAACTTTAAATGGTTGAAGGCTTGAAATGTGAAGACTTTTGAAAGTTGAAGAAGTTGAAATGTTGAAATGTGAAATGGTTGAAGAATGTGAAATTTGAAGAACGTTGAAATGAAGACTGTTGAAGTAGTTTGAAGAGTTTTGAAATACTTTAATAGTTTTAGAAATGGTTGAAAAGTCCAAAAACGCTGTTTTTACAGTGCTTTTATTGTGAAAAGTCCAAAAACGCTGTTTTACAGTGCTTTTATTGTGAAAAAGTCCAAAAACGCTGTTTTACAGTGCTTTTATTGTGAAAAGTCAAAAACGTGTTTTATAGTGCTTTTATTGTGAAAAGTCCAAAAACGCTGTTTTACAGTGCTTTTATTGTGAAAAGTCAGAAAACGTTGTTTTATAGTGCTTTTATTGTGAAAAGTCCAAAAAATGCTGTTTTACAGTGCTTTTATTGTGAAAACTCAGAAAACGTTGTTTTATAGTGCTTTTATTGTGAAAAGTCCAAAAAACGCTGTTTTACAGTGCTTTTATTGTGAAAAGTCCAAAAACGCTGTTTTACAGTGCTTTTATTGTGAAAAGTCCAAAAACGTTGTTTTATAGTGCTTTTATTGTGAAAAGTCCAAAAACGCTGTTTTACAGTGCTTTTATTGTGAAAAGTCCAAAAACACTGTTTTACAGTGCTTTTATTGTGAAAAGTCCAAAAATGCAGTTTTACAGTGCTTTTATTGTGAAAAGTCAGAAAACGTTGTTTTACAGTGCTTTTATTGTGAAAAGTCCAAAAATGCTGTTTTACAGTGCTTTTATTGTGAAAAGTCAGAAAAATGTTGTTTTACAGTTTTTGGTCAACAATGAGTTGTTGACTTTTTGTATTAGCAGAACTAAGTATACACATCTCATGCCTTCGGCTTTCGTAGTTCTCGCAGGAGTGAGAGTGACTGATCATGATGGCTGGCTTTGCCCAGCCATCATGATCAGGCCCAGAATGTTGAAATGGGTTGAAGATTGTTGAAATGGTGGAAGGTTGAAGAACGTTGAAATGGTTGAAGAACGTGAAGAACGTTGAAATGGTTGAAGAACGTTGAAATGGTTGAAGAACGTTGAAATGGTTGAAGAACGTGAAGAACGTTGAAATGGTTGAAGAACGTTGAAATGGTTGAAGATTGTTGAAATGGTGGAAGGTTGAAGATTGTTGAAATGGTTGAAGACCGTTGAAATGGTTGAAGATTGTTGAAATAGTTACTGAAGTCGTGGAAATATGTGTAAAATTGTGGAGAGGCTTGAAATGTGGAACATGTTTAAAGTGTGTATGGGTGAACTGGTAGTAACTGCTTATAACTGCTGAAAATGACTAAGTGTTTTTTGGAAAAAGTATCAAAATTTCATTTTCAGGTTGAAATTGTGAAAAAACTACAAAAGGCATGAATGTCAAAAGTAATAGCAATAATAAGTTAGAAAGCGTGAACAGAACGAGGTATAAAGTGTTGAAATCGGTGAAAGTATCGAAGAGTTGAAACGAACCGAAAAACGGGAAAAAAAGGGATGTTGGAAGAATAATAACTAGATACTGCAATTGCTGAAGCAATTGCGGAGTGACTGCTTGCCGTGAAAATGTGGGAGGGGCCAAGCTTAAAGCAGCTATCTTGTCCAAAACGGCGAAGCGACATTATAAGGTTAAGTTTTCCAGTTTTCATGTTAAAGTGAAAAGGTTTAATTTACTCATCAGACCTTGTGATTCCAGTCATTTACCTTATCCAGTAACCTATTAGAGATATGAGAATCAGTTACTATGTGATTGGTGTTATCAGTGAAAATGTTAGCAAGTGTCAGGCCTGGGATTCGAACCTACAACCTGTGGAATACCAGTCTACATGTTTTACCCACTGGACCACAAGGTCACTTGTGAAACAAGAATCAGATATTGATGACAAGAATGAAGACCCATTCAAGTCATTATAGAAATGTTGAACCTTTGAAGTGAAATATCATTAGAGGAGAGAGCAAAGTGAACTTGTCAAATTTGTGAAATTAACTTACTCATGTTTTGATGATTATAAGCTATTAACATAGCAGTAACAAGGTTAGCTATGGATCATATGTCATCTCTTACATACCACTTAATGAGACATCAGATTCTTAATAATGGATTACTCAAGAGATGTATGTTCCTTCACAATGCAAGCAGAATTTATTTTTACCAAATTGAGTGGAAACAAGTACCTGACCATATCACAGACACATGTGTCTGTATCGTGGTGCAACACCAGCTCAAAGAAGAAATCAAACTGGCAATGCAAATGAGGGAGTCATGTGAGGCTCATTCTGCTTTCTGATTGGATAATCCTCTTAAGAACCAAGAGCGGGAAGTTAAAGTTTGAAATATTATCTTAAAGATCTTCAGATAGCAAGACATGAATCTCTGTCATTTCAAATTGAATAAACTCCTTTTTAGCGAGTAATGCATTGTGTTTTCTTACAAATAGTTTTCATCATTTCTTGTCATTTAAAATATGGCAACTCCGGGGTTTGAACCGGCAACCTCTGGTTTGTGAGACAAGTGCCTACCACTTGGCTATATGTTCTGTAAAACAAAACAGTCTAAGAGACAAAAGAAACTGAGCAGCCAATCACGTCATTATGCACAACACCTGTGAGGCAGAATAAGTGCAAAGTTATGTCAAACAGTTATATCTGTTTGCCTCCAGTTGATGCAACCAGTTATTTTATAATTTACAGTCATCTCTAGTACTAAAGTCATAAAATCTGTTAAATCGTACTCTATTAGTGATAAATACATTTAACCATGTTGGCACTTCATTTCACATTTTTTCATAATTTAACATTTGGCAGTGGTGTGTCTTGATCTCGGAACCTTTGGTTTCCAGTGCAGTGAGTTATCCACTCAGCCACATGTTCTGTGAACTTCATTGTCCAAGAGACAGGAAAAAAACTGCCATGTGCCAATCAAGGGATGACGGACATCACCTGTGAGCAGACCTGTGCAGTGTGAATTGGGTCAAAGGTGATAGCACACAGTGAGAAGATTCAGATAAGGTTAAACATCAAAAGTGATAAGCTTATGAAGTGAACAAATATTTAAGGAGAGAACAAAGTCAACTTAGGCATATTTAAATCAGGTAAAACAAGTATAAGTGAAACCACATCAACAGTTAACTTTGGCACAGTTAAATCAGTAAAAACTATTGGATTTTAACTATAAGTTTTAAAACAAAATCCCCCAATGAAGTTCACATTTAGTGCAAGTGGTGGGGATCGAACCTGGTCAAGGTATTCGAGGCTAAAGCCTTAACCACTGGACCACTTAAAGCTCTGAGAATGAGAGGGACAGAGAACAGGGAAAAGGCTAACCCAGTGAATGGGAAGTTTGGCTCCATCTGGTGGCAGTAAAAATGAAAAGTGTGACAGGTATTTATTTGAATGGAGGTTAATGGGGACATTTTAAGTTAATTTGTTAATAGTTAAAAAACTATAAGAGTTAAAGAGGTGAAAAGTAATACCAGGAAGATATTTCAGGGAGAACTGAAGAAGTGAAAACTGGTGATCTCAGTAAAACGGTTAATGAGTTGAAAGGTGCACAAAACGGGAATAAAAGGGAAGACGCAATAATAATAAATTTTACTGGAGCAAATAGTGACTGCGCATCCATGCGCAGTCACTCAATAAATAACACAAGAACAAGTAGTGACTGCGTGAACTACACGCAGTCACTCAATAAACTCTGCCAAACCGTCACAACATGATTAGATTCAAAGAGGACATATTCTGTTCTAGCAGTGTCTGAGCGTTAGTTTCCTCACAGTTGTATTGTTTGAGCTGCAGCTGATGCTCCAGTCACTACTTTCACCGTCACTATTCATCTGGAGTTCATGGGAAGTGAACTTTTCTGTGACTCTTCTCTCCCATTCCAGGCCTGGTTTGAAGTTTTCCATAAAACATGTTCCTCTGAGGACACACCCCAACGCAAACACCAGGAATGTGACACGGATCTGCAGCCAGGAGAGAGAGAAGAGAGAGGGAGAGAGAAGAGAAGAGAAGAGAGAAGAGGGAGAGGAGAAGGATCTGCAGCCAGGAGAGAGAGAGAAGAGAGAGGGAGAGAGAAGGATCACAGGCAGGAGAGAGAGGGAAAGAGAGAAAAGAGAGAGAGAGGGAGAAGAGACACGGATCTGCAGCCAGGAGAGAGAGGGGAGAGAGGAAGAGAGAGAGAGAAGAAGGAAGAGGGAGAGAGAGACACGGATCTGCAGCCAGGAGAGAGAGAGAGAGAGAAGAGGAAGAGGGAGAGAGAGACACGGATCTGCAGCCAGGAGAGAGAAGAAGAGAGAAGAGAAGAGAAAAAGAACACGGATCTGCAGCCAGGAAAGAGAGGAGAGAGAGAAGATCTAGAGAAAAGAAGAGAGAGGAGAGGAGAGAGAGAGAGAGAAGATCTGCAGCCAGGAGAGAGAGGAAGAGAGGAAGAGGAGAGAGAACACGGATCTGCAGCCAGGAGAGAGAGAGAAGAGGAAGAGGGGAGAGAGAAGACACACTGGATCTGCAGCAAGGAAAGAGAGGGGGAGAGAGAGAAGAGAGAAAAGGAGAGAGAGGAGAGAGAAGAGGGAGAGAGAGACATGGATCTGCAGCCAGAAGAGAGAGGGAGAGAGAGAAAAGAGAGAGAAGAGAGGAAGAAGGGGGTAAGACACGGATCTGCAGCCAGAAGAGAGAGGGAGAGAGAGAAAGAGAGGAAGAAGAGAGAGAGAGGGAGAGAGAGAGGAGAGGAAGAGGGGAGAGAAAGACACGGATCTGCAGACCAGGAGAGAGGGGGAGAGAGAGAGAGAAGAGAGAGGGAGGAAAGAGACACGGATCTGCAGCCAGAAGAAGAGAGAGAGTGAGAGAAGAGAGAGAGAGACAAAGACACAGATCTGCAGCCAGAAGAGAGAGAGGGAGAGCGAGAAGAGAGGAAGGAGAGAGAGAGAGGAGAGAGAGGGAGAGGAAGAGGGAGAGAAGATGGAGAGGAAAGAGGGAGAGAGAGTAGAGAGAGAAGAGGGAGAGAAAGACACGGATCTGCAGCCAGAAGAGAGAGGGAGAGAGAGAAGAGAGAGAGAGGGAGGAGACACGGGTCTGCAGCCAGAAGAGAGAGAGAGAAGAGAGAGAGGGAGAGAAGAGAGAGAAGGAGAGAGACACGAATCTGCAGCAGAAAGTGAGGTTAGAAAGAGAGGGAGAGAGAAGGAAGAGAGAGGGGGGAGTGAGAGAAAGGGAAAGAAGACAGGGGTCAGGGCAGAGAGAGAGGAGAGAGTGAAAGGTGGAAAGAGAGGAACTGTAGACAGGGGGAGAGAGAAGTGAGAGGTTTGAAAGAGAGAGAGAAGAGAGGGAGAGGGAGGAAGACTCGCCCAGAGGATGTAAACAGTCGAGTGGAGTGAAAGAAATTCCAGCTCAGTCAGCAGTTTTCGACGGTTTACCTTCTCCTCCTGACTCAGTTTAACTCTGCTCCACAGGACTGGGGCGGGACAGTCACCACATCCTCCAGCCTCAGAGTTAAAATTAGCATTCATTAACATATTAATGGTTCGTATTTCTATGCTAATGTACTTGTTTTGTGTACTTAGTATCTGTTAGACCATCTAAATGCAGCTTAGATCAGATTTACTTATGCATAGTCGCCATTTGTGTCTTACTTGTCACATTTGGTCCGAATTATATTATTTTATTATATACAGTGCCTTGCAAAAGTATTCACACCCCTTGAACCTTTCTACATTGTCTCTTATTATGACCACAAAAATCAAACATATTTCACTGAAACTTTGTGTGAAAGACCAACACTAAGTTGCACACAATTGTGAAGTGGAAGGACAGTCATACATGATCTATTTATTTTTTTACAAATTAAAACCTGAAAAGTAGGCGTGCAAAATTATTCACCCTTCTTTTCTTCTGAGTGCAACACATTACTTTTAGAGGCTTTAGAAGGTTCCGATGTTGACCTAACAAATAAATAGAGTCCACCTGTGTGTAATCTACTCTCAGTATTAATGTAGCTGTTCTGTAAAAACCTCAGAGGTTTGTTTGAGAGTATTGGGAGCGGTCAGCACCATGAAGTCCAAAGAACACACCACACAGGTCAGGGATAAAGCTGTGAAGAAGTAAAAAGCAGGATTAGGTTATAAAAAGATTTCCAAGGCTCTAAACATCTCACAGAGCACTGTTTACACCAGTGGTCACCAACCTTTTTCAGCTCGCGAGCTACTTTTAGTCTGAGCACAGCTCGAAGATCTACCTACAGATTTACATAATTTTATTTAATTAGCGATGTTGAAAGTTGATTTTCAGACTAGTCTATACTTTATTGAAACACTGTTGGCCTATAGACTTTCTTTAGTAGGCT
Organism: Mugilogobius chulae; assembly: GCA_038363315.1. NCBI lineage: Eukaryota > Metazoa > Chordata > Actinopteri > Gobiiformes > Gobiidae > Mugilogobius > Mugilogobius chulae. The sequence continues at coordinate 27,403 of JBBPFD010000254.1, read as the reverse complement.
ATTATAGTAATAATATTTCATCCAAATGTAAACCTGCTACAATGTAACACAGTAGGCTAAATTTAAAAATAAATTGTGGCTACAAAAAAAGAAAGTTACGAAAGAGTTAAAGCTGTCATCACCTGACTTAGCGCCTCAAACTACTGTGTGATTGGTGATTACCATGGTAACAGTGAGGGAGGGGCTTGAGAAAGACAACTTTCCTTGCATCAACAATAAACAAACTTCTGTATTGGACAACACAACGTAAGCAGGTAGGATTCTGTGGCACTAGCCTACCTGTCTTCTCCACCTGCTCCTTTCTCTCTTTCTGTCCTCCTCTCTCTCTTTCTGTCCTCCTGTTCCTCTCTTTCTTTCTGTCCTCCTGCTCCTCTCTTTCTTTCTCGCCTCCTGCTCCTCTCTCTTTCTGTCCTCCTGTTCCTCTCTCTCTTTCTCTCCTTCTGTTCCTCTCTCTCTTTCTCTCCTCCTGTTCCTCTCTCTCTTTCTCTCTTCTGCTCCTCTTTTGAGCGTGTGTTGGAGCCGCACTGTCGGCTGGCATTGTGCGGCCACTGTGCGCTCCAGCGGGCCGACACAGGAGAAATCCAGCTGCCGCATCTTGCACTTGTACCTCGCGTGTGTAGTTCGAGCGCGTACCTCGCGTGTGTGCGTACCTCGCGTGTGTAGTTCGAGCGCGTACCTCGCGTGTGTGCGTACCTCGCGTGTGTAGTTCGAGCGCGTACCTCGCGTGTGTATTTCAAGTGTGTACATCGCGTGTGTGGTTAAAGTTCATATAAACAGGCAGGGGGCTTTGGGATCCACCTCCACTACCTCGGAGATCCACTAGTAGATCGCGATCGACGGGTTGGTGACCCCTGGTTTACACCATCATCCATAAATGGAAGGAGTATGGCACAACTGCAAATCTACCAAGACCAGGCCCTACACTTAAACTTACAGTCTGAACAAGGAGAGAACTGGTCAGAGATGCAGCCAAGAGGCCCATGTGACTCTGGAGGAACTGCAAAGATCTACAGCTCAGGTTAGAGAATCTGTCAACAGTACAACTTTTAGTTCTGCACTACACAAATCTGGCCTTTATGGAAGAAAGCCATTGCTGAAAAAAAAGCCATAAGAAATCCCAAACAAAGACAGCTCTAACAAATGACTTAGACCATGTGCACTCGTAGGCAGGTATTTTTACAAACGCTTATCTGCTGTTCTCCGTTTTGTAAAAACTCTTGTGTCCACACATAACTGTTTTAAAGAACATCACATCTACACAAAACCGTATAAATGTGCCCCTGAGTGCGGCTCTAACAAGGCCGCGTGTATGACGTCTATGCAAATGTTACAGTTAGTAATCGCGTTTCCACCCCTTGTTTTTAATGCGCATTAAGAAGTATCGAATAAGTCCTGGGAGGTGGAATCGGCAATATCGCATTTAGAATCCCTAATGCGCATAAAAGTTTATACGCTCTCTAGAGATGGATTTTGTTTTATGCGCATAACGGATTAAGCGAATTTTGAAAGCTGGAAACGCAGTTATTCACATTAACTCATGAAGCGAATTAAAACCCACAGGACCCTCGGGTTACATACCTGCTGCAGCAGCTCTGGAGGAGGGACTGAGGTGATAAACAAAAGCAAAATATTCCATACAGACGGAGTTGTTTTGTCCAAAATGCTCCAGACACGCAAACTGCATCGTTGCACCACAAAAGCAGTATTTGCTGAGGTCAGTCGATCAAAACTAACCCGGAGAAACACAGTGCTGTTTGATCAAAAAACTCCGTAAAAGTTTTTGGTTGTCCAACACTGTGGTGATTCAGAGCTCGTCCTTTCCACGGCGGAGGATTTATGTTAAAAATAAAGACAGCAGACTTTTATTTTGGCTCTAAACAGATCCATCGCATTAATAAAGTGATAACCGGATAAAGTTTGCAGAAGACGGAGCAGTCTGCCGCTAACAACTTAATATTAAAGAATCTGTGGCTGTGAAAAAAAGTGAAACCAAACAGACTGTGCACGTAGCGCCCTCTGCAGGATCAGCGGTGTTATGACAGCTCATGTTGCCATAACAACACCTAGATATGCGCTTTGATGGAAACGGAGATTAATTCGCCTTTTTTTATTCACTTTACTTATGCGATTTTCGACAATATGCGCATTTTATAAGGATGGAAACGCAGTTAGTGACGTTTAAAAACATAAAACACCGGTTATTCACATCCACACATAAACACAAAGCCGGAGTTTTGACCAAATCTTCACTTTGGTCGGAGTTTTAACAAAGCTCTGTTTTATATGAGGGAATCCTACGTTTTAGTGTTAATGACAGGCCAAAACGTAGAAAAAAATGTTTGTTTTATCAGATACCCGGCTATATGTGGACAAGGCCTTATTTTAATTACTTATTCACTCATTGTTCAATTTAAATGGTCTTTTTTTACAGTTCATACTTGAGTCCTGAATTAATTCTGCTTTAGACCTGGTTTAGTCCCAGTTTAACTCTGGTTTAATGCAGAGATTCTCCTGATTCAGATGACCACTATAAAACAAACCTATTCCTGTGAATATTTGGCACTACCTCGTGTACAAAAGTACGACATACTGTATTGTGCAACTACCCGGCCCAGAAGCCACAGTCTCCGGTCAGATCTGGCCCTCTGGAAAACAAAGTGTAGAAGAACCATGACTTTAAAATCAACATTAGTAGTGTTTTGTAGATTTGGTCCAGTCTCTTCTGCGGTTGGAGGAGCAGATGTTTTATCCTTTAGGTCCTTTATCTCGTCTCTGCTGACTCATCTCTTTGTTTCTGATGGATTATTTAGCTTTTGAAAGATGGATTAGTGTGACAATAGAGTTGTTGTTGTTTTTTTTTTCCATGAGCTGGATAAGAGAGTCCTGTGATGTTTCCACTGCTCAGAGCTGCTTGTATTGCCCAGTTAACCAGACAGGACAGAACTGAGTCAAGCCTTACCTGGGTTAACTCCGTCCTACTCTTATGTGTGACGATCGAATAAGAGAAGTGCAGAAACCAGACAGAAAGAACGCTCATGATCAAACACTGACTTTCCACTAACTCTTTTTATTGAGCCAACACTGTAAGTAAAGTAAAGTAAAGCACACATTTATCACGGCAAAGCACCACGAAAATATCCACCTAAAGCCTACTGCATTCTGCACCAATCCCACACTGCAAAAAGTCATTATTAACAGGGGCGTAGCACCAAATTCTGGGCCCCGGGTACAAACGCTGGTAATGGGCCCCTAACACATAAGCTTGTGTTTTAAATATTTAAAACACAAGATCATTTCGGTTTTGTTTTCTTCTAGAATATGCACATATCAGTTTAACTCACATTGTTTAGCTTACTTTTGTTAAACAATAAACTGGATTGAGAAGTTGTGATATATTCATCATATTCAACACAAAACCCTGTGAAAATGCATATTTATTGAACTGATAATTTTGGGTCAAACTCTGGCTTTGTTCACTAGAATCTGCAAACTCTGGCTTATAATATTACAAACTCTCTATCTGTTATCTTTGTTTATATTTTGCCCAAAAATTATTCTTTATTTATGTTCAAAGTCAATGTATTATGCTTCATTGGAGTGATATCACAAAAAATTGCCTTTAGAGGAACAATTTATTTCACGTAAGCAAATGTAAATGCTTTGTGGGGCCCTTTCCTGCCCTGGGCCCCGGGGAAACTAGTACCATTTACCCCCCCAGTCCGACACCCCTGCTTATTAAATTAGTGTTAAATTAGTGCAAAATCACACAGTGTCTCCCCGGCTTAATGCAGCTTGGATTGCATAAAACAAGGTTCAAATACAGAAGAAAGTCTTTTTGTGAGTCACTCAGACTGACGTCATGAAGAAAAGTATCATTCAGGTGATTTAGATGTTTTAATAGCAGAATGAGAGCAGAAATAAGGAAGCAGCTCCAGAGCTGATGAATGTGATGAGTTCACTCTGGAATCGTCCCATTTCCTCTTTTTACTCAGACTGACGACTGTGAGGGAAAACCATGTGACCAAAACAGTCTGAGCAACATTCTGGAGAAAAGACTGCAACACGAGGCAAATACTTTTAACTTCTATTCCATGTATCTGGACACGTCTCTCACCCACAGACACACACTGGACACACTGTCGCTGCTCAAACTGGAATCGCTTCTATCACTTTTGTGGATGACCTTGTTGTTTGCAATCTTTGGATGTTTCGGTGACCTGGGATATAGGGCTTAGAAATGCTTAACTACTCCCGTTCCTATTTTAAACTGTAAAATGTATTTTATCTGTGCTATGTACTGTATATTAGGGCCACATGGCTTTTTGGGAACCAATACCGACTCCGATATAGAGGAGGCTGTGGTGCCCATAACCGATATGACAGCCAATATAATTAGAAATAGAAAAATACTTTCAGGTGTTAAAAAAAACTCTGTATGACTCTATTGATTTTAATTTAGGTTTATTTAGGTCATATTTACTGTTACTTCGCCTCTTATGGGTGACTTTAAAGACTTGAAACTTGTTTGTATCACATTATTTTTGACAGACTTGTACAACTGAAGTGAATTCAAGGTGCTAAAGGTGCAGTTAGCCTCATTAATATGCACGACGTTGCCGTAATTAAAATGCGTAAATACCGACCATTAACACCTCTTTTCATGACTAATTTACATGTCAATGTATGTCCAGCTGAGGCAGTGTTATTGTTGTAGCATCATGAGCTAACCGCTAGCTACAGTAAAGTAACAAAGTTACATTAAAACAAACACGTTTTAAAAACTCACCGCACAGATAAGCTCTTCTCAGATCCCAAGTCTTCACAAAAAGAATTCCTTTAGTCCAAACTCCAAATGAGAAAGTGGAGAAAACCAACTTCTCTTGTTGTTGACAGCTGCAGCCGTGTGTCCTGAACAGCACACGTACATTTTGATGAAATAAAAGTCCATTCTGTTGTTGTGGGCGTCATCTGTGATGAAGTTATTTCCTTTTCTTGAGTTAGTAGTGGAGTTGAGAGCGTTTAAATCCAGCGCTGCCTCAGAGCGCACTAGCACTAGTCTGATGATGCAGAGCGTGGTGCTGCGTTCAGGTGCAGTCCGACAATATAACAACTTCACAAATAAATGTAATAACTGCACTAAATATTCATCTGATTTAGGGCTGGGCGATCTGGGAAAAAATATGATCACGATTTTTTTTCTCATATCGATCGATCTCGATTTTCAATTCGATTTAGCTTAACCTTTTCAAAAACAAATGAAAAATGCCATTCATGAAGATAAACGAAACTAAAACTTTTATTATGTCCTATTTATTCGATTTTTTTGAAGCTTTATATCATTATTCTGTCTCTAAGATTGACTTTTGCTCCAAACTACACATTTTTATTGACAAAAGTTTGGTTTTCGATCTTTCAATTCAAAACCCACCACCAAATAATTGACGATTCGATTCGATCTCGATCTCTCGATTTTTCGATTAATGGCACAGCCCTAATCTGATTACTGATTGAATGGAATGGTTGTATTCTGGAAGATCTAAGCTTTAAAACAAGGTACAACATGTCAGAAATATCGGCGACATTTTGACCGATAATTGATAGGTCTGCAAGTACTCATATCGGTCAAAAACATTGGCCAACCGCTATATCGGCCGGGCCCTATATATTTTCCATTTTTCCGACCTGTTCCGGCTCAGATTAAGCCCTGGTCCATCTCTAGAAAAAACTATCTGTATGTGAATAGACAGACGCATTAAACAGAGAAATAAGACATCTGTATCGCTCAGCTCTGACGTCAGCGCCGTAGAGTGAGCTGTAAACACACTGTTCATACGACTGTAAACGTGTGAGAAAGACAGACTGACATCATTCTGTTGTGAATAGAAAACGTGACATCATCCTGCTCTTCAGTCTACAGCTCTACAGTTTCTTGCTTCCTCACAGCTGGGCGTCTCATGTTTGTGTGTTTGGAGAGAGTTTCAGCTGGATTTAATCTTCACAAACATCTGCACTTCACATCTGCCTCTGCACATCTGCCTTTTATATTCAGACAAAACTCAGGAAGACTCCAAGACTGATTTTCTTTCCACAATAGAAACTGAGGCTTTTATCTTTATATTAAGTTCTTATGTTTAACTGACTGCAATCAATATTTACTTTTCCTTAAATAAGCAAATCAAATAAGTGATTTAAATAGAAATGTAACAATAACTGAACTATGTCAGTGAATGTTGTTTTTGACAATATGCACAAACTGGACTTGAAGTATATTGTTTAAATACTGTTTCAAAAAGAGCTGAACAAAAATACAAAAATGTCTATTGTGAACGTCCATATAATGATACACAAGTGATTATCATTCATTCATTATCATTTTTGACTGATATAATGTTATATATGATAAATATGTACATTCATATTCATTCATTTGGCCAATAGTGGCTTATTCATTTTCCATTTCTGTTCCACTAACATGGTTAAAGTTGGCTCTGAGTTGCCGTAGTAACAAGTACGCTGACATACAGTAAACCTGGTCTGGACCATGCTAGCAGGCCCTTTTGACGCTGCGGCTATGCTAGCTCCAGTTTGCGAGATACCTGTGGATAGTTCCTTCTTGTCCCGTTCATTCCTTTTGGGGAGTTTGCCGAGATGCGCTAATATTAATTAATATTTTAAAACTTCAAAGCAGTGAGCGGATTTCAACTAGATAACCACTGGAGTTCAGAGCTTCACATACGAGGTAAATACTTCACCAGAGAAAGTCTGTGTGTTTGCTAAATGCTAAATGCTAACAAATAAATTAGCGAAAATATAAAGCAGACAGTTTAATAAAAATACATGACATCCTAGTGTTTTTGTGTAAAGCTAGTTCAATTTGTAGAGTTATTTTAAAAGTAATAAATAAATTAAATACAGGTTAGCGTTAGCTTCAGAGACAAAACAGCACATTTTATAAACACATGGTGAAGTATTTACCTCGTATGTGAAGCTCTGAACTCGTCTGGCTGTCACTTGTGTCCAGTTTGTGTCAGTTAGTTCTTTTAATTAGTTTATGGCATTTGAGCTAGCCTCTGAGAGAATGAATTAACCGGAAACAACTAACTGCTGGTTATTCACACCGGAACTAGCCAAGCTGCAGCATGAAAGGGCCTACTGTCAAGATTATTTTAGCTTAGTCTCATAATGTCTAAAGACAGACTTAAATCACGTTCATCCTCACATACTTCCACACGTCTGTGATTGTGAAATCATTCTGTCTGTGCAACACAACTTCTAAAGTCCCTTTTTATTCCCGTGGCTCCAGGAGCTGCTCTCACTGTGGACAGACGTAAGAGCAGACGTCAGGCCACTCAAAGAGACGACGCAGCAGTCCTGTTCATTTTAAACAGGCCTCTTTTCACGTTGGATAGTTGTTTTACTGCTGCTGGAGCAGACTGTGGCAGACATGTTTCCACCACTTTAGTTTAAATACACAGCCTTTGTGTTAGAGGAGAGCAGGTTGAAAAAACAGACGTGTGCTCATCTCTAAACTACTCTGCAGGAACTGTTTGGACAATAAATAGACTAGTTTAATCTTTCTGTGGAGGAACTGTGTGAGGCATCAGACAAACTCTGAGCTGTGCTGAGGAGCAGGACTTCAACTCATTCAACTGGCAAAAACCTCCCAACAGGATCTGAAACATGTCAAGTAGGAACAGATCTCTGATCCACACACGCTCGGCTCTGATTGGTCAGTCCTAGTCGCATTGTGAAGAGTTACAACTTACGCAGCGACCTAGTCCAGTGGTGTAAAGAAATAAATCCCTAGATGTCCGTTTAGAACTGCCTCTACTCTGACCTGGAGTGAACAGGAGGGATCTGAATAAACCACTATAAACTGAAAACCTATGCACTGAAAATGAAACTAGAAAGTACATTTTCAAATAAAGTCTGTAAAGTAAAGGCTGCAGGTCATTTTCTCCTGTTTTTCTACTCTTTCATCTCATTGTTGATGCGTTTCTGTGTGATGTTGTTTCAGACGCTGGTCCTGGTGATGTCGTCGGCTGCAGTGAAAAACTCCTTCAAACAGGAGAAGAAAGGCAGCTTCTTCAAGGTATTTAACCATCAGAAAAGTTCCACCCTGCTCCTTTAAAGCTCCTTAAAACACACTGTCGGGTCTGAAGAGGTTCTTTGTGCGAGTGTTTACTTTACTCTTTAGTTAATTACACCCTAAACACGTGGCTCAAACAAACCTCTGCTGCTGAGGTAGAGTGTTGAAGCAGCATTTACAACACAAACTCAACTGGGACCACTGTTCAGAGCCGAGGACTTAGACTTGGTCTTGGTTCGTAGAGACTGATTGTATCAAGACAAAAGGAACGAGAGTAGGGCTGGGCGATATTGACGAATGAATGAATATTTCGATGACGATATTCAGACGATATTTCGAACCAAACATCCAGCATGTGTTTAAACTAATTAGTCGAAGTGTAATGATCAGAACAATTGGTCTTGACTGGATTGACTAGAGACATTCTTTGACTTAAAGGGACTGTACCTGATTTTTAAAGGTAAAGGTAATGTTTACTGGCAGAGATGCTGTAGTCCTGGGGAGGGAGAGGGGGGGGGCACATTGGACATGTTTTTATTGTAGGAAACCTACGCAGACACGGGAAGAACATGCAAACTCCACATAGAAATGTAAACAAACTGAAATAATTCATTTTAAACTCCCACTTCAGTCTACATGATTGGCTTGATTAGCTAATGCATTCTGAGCTTCAGAATTGTTCATCATGATGAGTTTTAATGTTTTTTCTCAGCTGTTAGCGGCGAGGTGAGTCTGTATGCTAACAGTTAGCCGCAATGCTAAAAACAACAACAGAAAAAACTGGACAAAAATAGAAGTTATTAGACATAGACAAGACTTTGCAGACTAATTTCTACCTGAATACATTAACAAGATAACAGTGCTAGAGGGAAACTGTTTTTAAGTTATTTTGTTGCAAAAAAATCAAGTATAGTCCCTTTAAAGGTGCATGCTTTTTCTTGTACAACGATGCGCAGGTTTGAAACTCGTGCCTGTGGCAAGTTTATCATTTCCGTTTTTCGTTTTCATTTTTAGAAAATACTCCTAACATAAGCTCATGTGCTTATGTTGACTAAAGCAAATGTGTAATACGTATGTTTTGCAAAGTAAAAAGAAATCTTGACGTGGAAGTAATCAAAGATTGGTACTGCTGTAGTTTCCTCTACTGCAAACCTCACGTCAGGACCAGGACCGCTCCGACACAAAACTCACATCATTCACTAAGCTCAATGTTCATATTTGGTGCTGTCAATCAAAGTCTGTTCTACCCACTGGGCGTCTCCTAAAAGGCCTCCAGGCATCTCCCACTTTTGCGAGCCTGTTTGCTCACTTTAACCTTAAATTAAACTTCCACATAAAAGAGAAGTTCATCAGAAAGAAACTAAAGCAAAGTGCTGCTGAAGTCATCAGTTTGACCTCAGTGAGCTTCATTCAGTATTCAGTGAGATATGTCGAAGACAAACCTTTCAGAGCCTGTTCTCAAACTCTCAAACTCAAAAAAAAAAAAAAAAAAAAAAGAAACCAAAGAAGTTCTTTGGTTTCATTTACATTTTGATTTCACGTGAACTTGTGTTTTTTAAGTTTCTGTTTAAAAACTTCCCCAAATCCACATGTAAAGACAAATCATGATCTTATAATACATTTTGAATTCCTTTAGATTAAAACAGATTTGCCACACGAGCCTTCTCTCATTAATGGTGGTTTGTTTTTCTTTTCCTTACCTTACTTGAGCTGTGCTTTTTTTCATAATAAAAGTGATTTTGTTTCATTCACTCAAACATTGACTTTGTATGAATCCCAAACTCAGCTGGAGTCGTGTCGGTGAGATTAAAGTGTGCTTCCAGTACAAAGAGTCGTTCTGCCTCAGACACACAAGACAGAGGACATGAATCGTGATCAAACCTAAAATAAGATTGTATATGAGAAAATCGTACATCTGCATATTGCCCAGTCCTGCTCTGACACATACGATTCAGTTGTAAAAGTACTTATGAGTAGTGGTGGCAGTTTAAGAAAGGACAAGCCTGTTCACTGTGTCCACATTAGGTCTGGGCAATATTGTGATAAAATCGAATTGTGAGCTCAGTGTTGTGACGAGCTGCTTTTTTGGTGAAATCATCAAATCGTGATTTCTCTTTTCTCTATTTGTTTATTTCCAACCTACTTCTCTCAAATACCTTTCTAAGTTTTTAACCTTGTTATAACGGCCTTCCTTTATCATTAGTTTACTCAAAGTTCTATTTGAATTGATTCATACATGTTGGAGTAATCTTGTTTTGTTTTTCAGCTGCAGCTCAAGTGCTCAGAAATCCCCGTTCTCACCTACCACCTATCCCCTCCCACTTTCCTGTATTTACTTGATATAATTCAAAAGATTAATACTCAAAGTGACGCGTCTATGGTTCAAAACTGTCCCATATTGACTTTCCAACAATAATATATATATATTTAAAATCGGTTGCTTTTTACAGTTACATTTAAAATGAAGAGGCGGGGCTTATCAGATCTGCAGTTTTGAACAGGAAGTCAGTAGAGCTGTTCCTATTTTGAAGCTATTTTAGATCAACTTTGTGTTTTACAATGAACCAAATCTAAATTACTGATCTGCAGATGTTCTAGTTTCCTAAATATTTTTTTTAAAACACACACAATAGGACCCCTTTAAAATAATCTTGAGTTTCATCCAAACTAATTTGAAACTAAAATGCTTGATCATAAACTTGCATTTTGTGTTGAAAATGTCAGTCCATTGTATAGAAATCGAAAAAAGGGACATTCTAATTCTCATTGTGGTATGGAGAATGTATTCCCTAGTATTAACACTGGGTTGGAAACGATGACAACTCTGCAAGAAACAGAAAACACTCATAATGTTCTGTAGTTCAGACCAATGATTCTGTTACTGTTGAAGACAAATTCCTTATAATCTAAATCAAAGTATCAGTCGACTAATACAATGTTGGTCGACCAAGACTCCATCGACCGATTATTTATTTATTTATTTATTTATTTATTAACAGACACCCCATGAGCTTCCACCAAGGTGGTTGCTAGTCTTCCTGGGGTCCACAGCAGAAACAAAACATTAAAACACTTTACACTGTACAATACAATCCAAAATGACATCAATTACTTTCACATAATTCATTTAAAATACAATAACTCATATTATTGATTTCAATGCCTTTTTAAAAGTGTGTACGTTGGGTAAAACTCTCAACTCATTGGGCAGTTCTTTCCATAGTTGGCTGGCTCTGTATCAAATCAAATCAATCTATTTTTGTATAGCCCAAAATCACAACAACAGTCGTCTCTGAGGACTTCCCAAGATTATTAATTTAGCAAATATGAATAATAGGAAATCAAAATAAAACAATACATATTCAATGAAACATTTGATCAAGCATCAGATGATTAGTAGAGCAAATGAATGATTGTCCAGAGCATCCCCTGTCCTTAGACTCTCCTTCTGTCCTTAGACCCTCCTTCTGTCCTTAGACTCTCCTTCTGTCCTTAGACTCTCCTTCTGTCCTTAGTCCCTCCTTCTGTCCTTAGACTCTCCTTCTGTCCTTAGACCCTCCTTCTGTCCTTAGACCCTCCTTCTGTCCTTAGTCCCTCCTTCTGTCCTTAGACTCTCCTTCTGTCCTTAGTCCCTCCTTCTGTCCTTAGACTCTCCTTCTGTCCTTAGACCCTCCTTCTGTCCTTAGACCCTCCTTCTGTCCTTAGTCCCTCCTTCTGTCCTTAGACTCTCCTTCTGTCCTTAGACCCTCCTTCTGTCCTTAGACCCTCCTTCTGTCCTTAGACCCTCCTTCTGTCCTTAGACCCTCCTTCTGTCCTTAGACTCTCCTTCTGTCCTTAGACCCTCCTTCTGTCCTTAGACTCTCCTTCTGTCCTTAGACCCTCCTTCTGTCCTTAGACCCTCCTTCTGTCCTTAGACTCTCCTTCTGTCCTTAGACCCTCCTTCTGTCCTTAGACTCTCCTTCTGTCCTTAGACTCTCCTTCTGTCCTTAGACCCTCCTTCTGTCCTTAGACTCTCCTTCTGTCCTTAGACTCTCCTTCTGTCCTTAGACCCTCCTTCTGTCCTTAGACTCTCCTTCTGTCCTTAGACCCTCCTTCTGTCCTTAGACCCTCCTTCTGTCCTTAGACCCTCCTTCTGTCCTTAGACCCTCCTTCTCGGCAGGAAAAACTCAAAAAAACCCTAAGGGAAAAAGAGAAACCTGGAGGAGAACCACAGTGAAGAAGAGATCCACTCCCATGGACGGACAGGCTGTAGATGTAACTAAGACTAAAGTTGTAGAGTTTATGTTTGTGGAGCCAGAGTCCATAAGCAGAGGGAAACGACTCGTCTAGCAGGACCAGGACAGGCCAATCCTGGAGAGGAAGGTGGGGCGGAGGTCCAGGCATCAGTGGTCCGGCCCACGTCACTGGAACAGCAGCATAAAACAGACTTCTTTAAAAAGTTAGTTTTTGGTTGAGGTAGAGACAAATCTGCGCTAAATAAGAATGAGTCTGATCCACATATATAATACTTACATAAGAACATTCTGGTTTACAAGTAATAATTTTCTTTAAAAATACTAGGAGGGCATGCTCTAACTTTGTCTGGACCAGTGGCCAAGATAATAATCGGTGCATCTCAGTGACACGAGTCAAATATGGACACTTTAGCACTAAACGGGCCGCCTTGTTTTGGACAACCTGAAGCCTGGATAAATCTGCTTTATTTGTAGCTGACCATATGATAGAACAATATTCCAAATGTGATAAAACCCGATTAAACGACTAAAGAACTACAGCCCTAATGTCTGTCTTTATTTTAACACCATCCATCCATCCATTTTCTTCCGCTTCATCCGGAGTCGGGTCGCGGAGGCAGCAGTCCGAGCAGGGAGGCCCAGACTTCCCTATCCCCACACACCTCCGCCAGCTCTTCCGGGGGAATCCCGAGGCGTTCCCAGGCCAGTCGAGAGACAATAGGCGTTTTCCCACATGAAAGTACCAAGAACTAGTCCCCACATTCCTCCAGTCCTGTTTAGTCAGAGGAACTACCCTGTCCCCATGTTTGTGTTCACACAGCAGCAGTTTCTGAAAGTGGGTCTAACTAGCTTTAGCATTAGCATCTGTAAAGTCTGGAACATTTAAATAATAATAAGTGTGGTTAGGAAAACAAAAGTTGTCTTTTTTCGATTCCACATAAAACTATAATGTGCAAAACAACACTGGAATTAACAATAAAACCAAATTATTCACTGTGATTCCTAATAATAGTATTATAGGCTACTATTTACAAATTAAATAAATACATTTTGGGAGTTACTGCTTTTAAATATTTTTTCTTAAGGAGAAGGAAAGTTTATCTAAATGTAAGAATGTGTAAAACATGTTTAAAAACAAAGTTAGCATTGTAAATGTGTTCGTGTCACCAAAAGGTTCCAGGTCTGACTGGAAAGTACCTGCCCCAGAGCAGGAGCTAAAAAAGTCCCTAAAATGTGGCCCCAGTCCATAGTTCCTGCTCTGTGTGAATGCTCCCAAAATGGGGACAAGAACTAAAAAAGTACTAGGAACTGGAAAAAGTTCCTACAGTGGGAAAAGGCCTATAGTCCCTCCAGCGTGTCCTGGGTCTTCCTCGAGGTCTCCTCCCAGTGGGACATGCCCGAAACACCTCCCCGGGGAGGCGTCCAGGAGGCATCCGAAACAGATGCCCGAGCCACCTCAACTGGCTCCTCTCGACGTGGAGGAGCAGCGGCTCTACTCCGAGTTCCTCCCGTGTGACTGAGCTTCTCACCCTATCTCTAAGGGAGCGCCCAGCCACCCTGCGGAGGAAACTCATTTCGACCGCTTGTATTCGCGATCTTGTCCTTTCGGTCATTACCCAAAGCTCATGACCATAGGTGAGGGTTGGAACGTAGATCGACCGGTAAATCGAGAGCTTTGCCTTTCGACTCAGCTCTTTCTTCACCACAACGGTCCGGTACAGCGATCGCATCACTGCAGACGCTGCACCAATCCGCCTGTCAATCTCACGCTCCATCCTTCCCTCACTGTGAACAAAACCCCGAGATACTTGAACTCCTCCTTTTAACACGATTGATATTTTTCTACAAGAAGTTGTGCATATCATATCACATTATTTATATAATTCCCTCACTGATTTCTTCAGAGTTTTTGTAGTGCTTGTCTTAGCTTGGCTCTACAGTCTCAATCTCCAGTGTTTATACGATACAACATTCACAATATTATCTACATTTCTCTATATGTAGGACTATGAAGTGTACCATTATCTGAACCTTAACTGTATTCTCAGTAAAAGCCAGTTAAGTAAAGCAGCATTAGTTTCTGGTAATCTTTTGTGTTAATAAATGTCGTTTTTTCTCTGTTTTCTCCTGCAGCTGATCGAGTCGTTTGCGTTTGAACTGGGGACGCTGAAGAAGGAGCTGGGACACACTTCTGAGTCCAAAGCTGCAGATCTCGGCTCCGAGCCACTGGAGAGGTGAGCGGTAGAGCCCAAACACACCAGCAGAGGGCAGCGTTCACTGTGGGATCAGGACCGCGGACTGTCACTGAGAGTATGACATCATCCCACTGTGGACTAAGACAGACTCCTCAGACAGACGTTAGTGTAACAGGACTGGACAACTCTGAATTCTGACCAGGACTAATCCAAACCAGGACTTTCTCTTCCAAATATGACCGTACTACGACCTCCTCCTCCTGCTTTAGTTTTGGTGTGATTCTGCTTTAGACCTGATTTGAACCTGATTTAAACTTTTGGAAATGTTGTAGAGCCGTCCAAATCAAACACAGGCTATTGACCATTTGCTCCTGCGTCACATGATCACGTGTATGCGCCATTTAGTAGAATAAAAGTGATTTGGTACACTTGTAATCAGACAAACATTCTTAACAAATCTCCGGGGCCAAATTAAACCTTTCGGAGGGCCGAGTTTGGCCCCGGGGCCCCACTTTGGGCACCACTGCTTTAGATGAAGATGACCACGAGTTGCCAAGTCTGCATCTTTATAGGAACTTTGGGCTTCTTTATTTGGAAAGAATTTTGACAGTCAAGGGTTGTGTATTTTATCTGTTTTTCAAGTTTGATCCTTGAAAATCTCCACTAGTGACTGAAATGTGAAGCACAGAATTACTTTAAAGGGACCTATTATGCCAAATTCACTTTTCTAAGTTTTTAACCTTGTTACAATGGCCTTCCTTCATCAATACGTTTACTCAAAGTTATATTTGAATTGATTTATACATTATGGAGTAATCTTGTATTGTTCTTCAGCTGCAGCTCAAGTGTTCAGAAATCCCCGTTCTCACCTACCACCTATCCCCTCCCACTTGTCTGTATTTACTGGTTATTATTCACAAGATTAAGCACATATGGTTCAAAACTGTCCCAGAGACACTTTCCAACAATAAAAATAGTTTTTAAAAATCTGTTGCTTTTTACAGTTACATTTTAAAGTGAAGAGGCGGGCTTATCAGATCTGCAGTTTTGAACAGGAAGTCAGTAGAGCTGTTCCTATTTTGAAGTTGTTTTAGACCAACTTTGTGTTTTACAATGAACAAAAGGTAAATTACTGATCTGCACATGTTCTAGTTTCACACTAAATATTAAAAAAAAAACACAATAGGACCCTTTAAAGTTTTTTTTATTGTAAAATGGTTAATTTTTGACTTTTTTCGTAGGTTCTGGCGACACTGGGAATTAGTCACAGTTTGTCAGCTTTGGTGCACATGTAATCATGATATTCTAAAATTGTATTTTTCCACATGAATATTACGATATCTGATATACTGTATGATATTGCCCTGCCCCTGATAACATGCATGTTAGGGAACACTTGGTGACTTGGTGCCAGGTGTTAGGTGAATCGCCTCTGCTGAGTTGCCCCAGGGCAGCTTACTGTCACTGAGTGAGGAGGGAGGGGTTTATCTCACTGTGAAGCGCTTTGTGACTCTGTATCTGTGAAATGCGCTATACAAATAAAGATTACTTACTTACTTACTAAATGGAGCTAACATCCGCAGAGAACTGGAATAATGTGGTTCATGAAATATGTACTATGGAAAAACTTTCATTCACTGTCAGGAGCCAAACTGTCAGTGTATGTTGACTAAACTCCACTAATGCCTGTCTCCTGTGTGTGCAGTGTGGATGAGGATGTGGGGGGTCTGTTCCTGCGCGGCTCCCCCTGCTCGGGCCTGTGTTCTGGGGAGAACTCTCCGCTCAGGGCCGGTCTCTCTGGTCTCTCCGGTCTCAGGGATTCGGGCTACTCCGGCTCTCTCCACAGAAAACTCACTGTCCTGGAGCGACTCATTCGGACTCACTCTGTCTGGCTGCAGCTCGGCCTCAACCAACAGGGGGCGCTCAAGATCCTGAAGAACCAGCCTCCAGGGGTGAGACACGAGGACAGACTCACAATGTGCAAAAACTACAGTAAACGTTGTATTCATGTGCTGAACCCTGTACTGTTGTAAACACAGAGGCTCCTCCTCATTCCAGTTCAAATAGCAGGAGGAAGTCCACACTCAGCTGTGGTTCCCAAAGTAGTGATCAGGACCGTCTGGAGGGAATATGAGTGAAAGCAAATTTTTTATTTTATTCTATTCAACTTGAAATTTTAATAAACAAAAACATCCTTTTTCATTCCAGCCTTCTCTGTATTCCCTTTTTCTCCAGGTAATATGAAGGGTAAAAGTTTTAGTTAGGGTTGTTCCAACGTCCTATATCGCACATTTTTCAGGTATCGGCATCGACGAGTACTCATACCAAATCTCCGATCCGATACCGCCCCGTATGTTAGGAATAACTGGTTTTTCAATAATCGTGAATATTTTCTCCCACGGTAGGTTATTCGGAGACTTTTTACAGCTCACGGTAAACCGCAAACTCGTCTTACGTCTTCTGTGAGTGTCAAATGCAAAGCGTGTCGTTGAAAAGTTGCCGCTAAAAGTGCTAACACATCCAACATGATCCAGCAGCTTTGATACAACCGTCCCTCGCTGTTCGTCCAAGTAAAGGTAAAGAAACAAAGTAAATCCTTTAAATGAAGCGCTCCAGAGAGAGTCACACAGCTCACGGCAAAAATAAACAGTATTTATGCTTCGTTTGACATAAACTCCGACCTGAAAGTAAAACAAAAGCAGAGACGCTGCAGACGTCACGTGACAGGCCGCTGGGAAAACAAAACGTGTGGATGAGTCGCCTTTGTGAGTCACGTGAAAGATATCGCACATAATATATTATTAGTTAGTAATGGATCTTTCATTGTAAGTATATTGAGAATATTAAAGCAGTCATTAAAGGGACGATGATGTTTAAAAAAAGCTTCATTAATAATCTGTTTAAAACATTAAATTATTATTATTTTTTTTTTCATAAGATAATTATTTAAAATAATTGCATTTTTCACTCTAGGCTACATCATATTTATGTAATACAATCAGTGTATTGTCACTGTCAGCAAATCAAATACCAATCATTTAGACTTAAAATGTATATATATATATACAGTTTGGGGGTCACGGCCCCCAGTGCACCGATCACCACGGGCACCACTGTTGCCTTCACCTTCCAAACCTTCTCCAGCTCTTCTCTGAGCCCTTGGTATTTCTCTAGTTTCTCATGCTCCTTTCTCCTGATGTTGCCATCACTCGGTATTGCCACATCCACCACCACGGCTCTCCTCTGCTCTTTATCCACCACCACGATGTCTGGTTGGTTCGCCATTACCATTCTGTCTGTCTGTATTTGGAAGTCCCACAGGATCTTGGCTCGGTCATTCTCTACCACCTTGGGAGGTGTTTCCCACTTAGATCTTGGGGTTTCCAGTCCGTACTCGGCACAGATGTTCCTGTATACTATGCCAGCCACTTGGTTATGGCGTTCCATGTACGCTTTCCCTGCCAGCATCTTACACCCTGCAGTTATGTGCTGGACCGTCTCAGGGGCCTCTTTGCACAACCTACACCTTGGGTCTTGTCTGGTGTGGTAGATCTGGGCCTCAATGGCTCTGGTGCTCAAGGCCTGCTCCTGTGCAGCCAGGATGAGCGCCTCTGTGCTGTCCTTCAGCCCAGCCCTTTCAAGCCATTGATAGGACTTCTTGAGATCAGCCACTTCAGTTATGTTCCGATGGTACATCCCATGTAGGGGCTTGTCGTCCCATGATGGTTCCTCCTCCAGCACCTCATCTGTTCCCCACTGTCTGAGACATTCACTGAGTACGCCATATATATATATATATATATATAATATATATATATATATATATATATATATATTATATATATATATATATATATATATATATATATATATATATATATAGTATATAATATATACATACATATACAGCGGCATGAAAAAGTATGTGAACCTTTTGAAATTTCTCACATTTCTGCTTAAAATCACCATCAAATGTGATCTGATCTTTGTCAAAATCACACCAATGAAAAAACAGTGTCTGCTTTAACTAAAACCACCCAAACATTTATAGGTTTTCATTTTTTAATGAGGATAACATGCAAACATTGACAAAGGGGGAAAGAAAAAGTAAGTGAACCTTCTGCCTAAGGAGACTTTAAGAGCAAATATTTCCGAATTTTACCAAACAATTTAAGTCCGAGTGTGTCCAATCACTGAGGAATGGCTTAAAGCTGCCCTGCCCACTATAAAAGACACTCCTGGTAAGCACTGTGTCTTGATGTGAAGCAATGTCTGTTGTTCACCATGGCTCGCTCAAAGCAGCTGTCTGAAGACCTGCAATCTAGAATTGCAGATTTGTATAAAGCTGAAAAAGGTTACAAAACCATCTCTTAAAGTCTGGATGTTCATTAGTCTACAGTTAGAGAAATTATGTACAGATGGAGAGAGCTTGGCACTGTTTCTTCTTTCCTGAGGAGTGGCCTTTCAGCAAAAATAACGCCCAAAGTTCAGTGCAAAATACTCAGAGAGGTAAAAAAGAACCCTAGAGTGTCTGCTAAAGACTTACAGAACGTACTGGCACAGTCCAGTATCTCTGTGCTTACACTGACTACACTGACTCCACAGAGGAAGCCACTACTGTCTAAAAAAAACATTGCTGCACAATTAAAGTTCGCAAAAAGTCACCTAGAGACTCCACAGAACTTCTGGCAAAATATTTTATGGACTGATGAAACTAAAATTGAATTATGTGGGAGAAACACACAATGTCATGTTTAGAGGAAAAATGAAACAGCTCACCAACATCAACGCCCCATCTCCACCGTGAAGCCTGGTGGAAGGAAAATTATAGTTTAGGCCTGTTTTGCTTCCTCAGGGCCTGGACAACTTGTAATCATTAGTGGAAAAATGAATTCAAAAGTTTGTCAGATGTTTAACAAGAAAAGTTGAGGCTGTCTGTCAGACAGTCGAAGCTTAAAAGAGGAAAGAAGCTGCAACAAGACAATGATCCAAAACACAATAGTAAATCAACTTGAGAATGGTTTCAGAAGAACCAAATACATATTCTGGAGTGGCCAAGTCAAAGTCCTGACTTGAGATGCTATGGCATGACCTCAAAACAGCAATTTATGCACAACATCCCAGAATCTGACTGAACTGCAGCAATTTTTTAAGAAGAATGGTCCAAAATTGATCAGATCGATGTGCCAGACTGATCTTCAACTACAGGAAGCGTCTGGTAGAAGTTATTGCTGCCAAAGGAGGTGTAACCAGATATTGAATGGAAGGATTCACTTACTTTTTTTTGCCTGTTATCCTCATTAAAATATGAAAACCTATAAATGTTTGGGTGGTTTTAGTTAAAGCAGACACTGTTTTTTCATTGGTGTGATTTTGACAAAGATCAGATCACATTTGATGGTGATTTTAAGCAGAAATGTAAGAAATTTCAAAAGGTTCACATACTTTTTCATGCCGCTGTACATATACATACATATCCCATGATTGTGTTCACACGGCAACAGTTTCTGGAAGTGTGTCTAAGTAGCTTTAGCATTAGTATTTGTAAGTCTGGAACATTTAAAGAAGTCATTAAGTGGCATTAGGCATTTAACAACAAAACAAAATTACTGGTATTTACTGTAATTCCTATTAAGATTTACAAATGAAATAACTTATTTTTCCTGCTTTAATCATTGCATAAAATAATTTTTTAAGGATTAAAATAGGAGAACATACACAACATGTTTCCAACAAAGTTAACATTGTAAATGTGTTTGAGTCACCAAAAGGTTAAAGCTAAAAGTGTGGCTCCAGTCCATAGTTCCTGCTCCGTGTGAACGCGCCTAAAATGAAGACTCAAACCAAAAAAGTACTATGAACTAAAAAAAGTTCCTACATTGGTAAAAGGCCTTGTGATCTGATTGTACATGTTATTACGAACTCTAAGAAATAAGTCCCCAGGAGGAGTAGTGACAGTCTGCTGCAGCTATGGAGGCGTCTGATGGAAAAAAGCCATAAAAACCTCTCCTTTTTCATGTAGATTTATATTATTTTGTTGTTGTTTTCTTCCAGACGTTTGTGGTCCGTCGGTCGAGTTCTCAGCAGAGGAAAGTTCTTTGTGTGAGGATGGACTCGGACTCAGACCCAGTTCAAGACTTTGCTGTGAAAGAGAGTCAGTACGGTGAGTACAAACGATCATTTCAGTCTGAATTCTGTTAAACCAGGTCTAAACAGGACTAAACCAGGACTAAAGCAGGGCTAAACCAGAACCAGGACTAAACCAGGACTAAACCAGGACTAAAGCAGGGCTAAACCAGGACTAACCATCGCTAAACCAGGGTTAAACCGGGGCTAAACCAGGGCTAAACCAGGCTAAACCAGGACTAAACCAGGACTAAAGCAGAACAGGACTAAACCAGGGTTAAACCAGGACTAAACTATCGCTAAACCAGGGTTAAAACACCGCTAAACCAGGACTAAACCAGGACTAAACCAGAGCTAAACCAGGACTAAACGAGGATTAAACCAGGACTAAACGATGGTTAAACCAGCACCAAAGCAGGACTAAACCAGGACTAAAAGAAGGACGAAACCAGCACTAAACCAGGGCTAAACCAGGACTAAAGCAGGACTAAACCAGGACTAAAGCAGGACTAAACAGGACTAAAGCAGGACTAAACCAGGGCTAAACCAGGATTAAACAGATAAACCAGGACTAAACAGGACTAAAGCAGGACTAAACCAGGACTAAAGCAGGACTAAAGAAGGGCTAAACCAGGACTAAACCAGAGCTAAACAAGGATTAAACAGGACTAAGCGGCTAAACCAGGACTAAACCAGGACTAAACCAGGACTAGTTGGCATCACTAGAAATAAATCTAGTAAATGTTTGGTTCAACCTCACGTTAAAAACAATGTAGCCATGGTCCTCTGTTAAATCTGGCCCCCTGGAAAAGTAAGTTGAACTGCCCTGGACATATTGCAACCCAGCACAACACCATTAAGTTCATCTTCCACATTGTTAGACTAGTCCCTGAAACAGTCTGAGCAGATGTATGTATGAGCTTCATGTTTACTTCTACTTCACACTGGGTCATGTTTATCCTCAGCAAACACTGAACTAGCACACTCATGTATGTTTAGAATGTGATTTGTGAAGTGAAAAGACAGTTTTCCATGAGGGGAAGTGGTTGGACTCGCAGCCAAAAGTCGATTAAATTAGTTTAGATTTATTGTCAAAACTTTCAGCAGTAAATCTGGACTAACTGAGTTCTTTCTAAACAGCTCTGACATGTTTTCCTGCTAAATCTGGGCGGTTTGTAGAAAAGTGTCGCCATGTGTCATTTTGTTTTTGTGTTTTGAATGATTTAAAAGGCTCATAGTACATTTTTTATCTGGATAGTCCGGTTCGTTTGAGGAATTATGAACGCTCAAACAATTCTGATCCGGCCTAAATGTTCAAATGGAGTATATGTTATATGTTGAATATCATCTGAAGGTCAGTACTTTCTGAAGATGAGATGTGATGTTGTCATGGAAGAAAAAGTTGCGGATGCAGCGTAACTGTGGAGACGCTGAACCGGAGTTTTGATATTTCTTTTCACTCTAGGACCTGAGCCCTGTTCTACGAAGCTAGATTTGGGGTTTAGCGGTGTAAGTTCTGGGTTAAACCTGGTTTAAGTTTCCGAATAAGTTAAAAAGTTGAGGCGCTGGCCAATCGGAGACGAGAATTTAGGCGTTTGTGAAGAGAGGGGGGAGAGAGATGAAAGGGCAGCGGAGAAATGAGGAAAGTCACGGAAAGGAAAGTATTCTTTTCTATCAATGCAATGCGCACGTAACCGGTTTATAAGATGAGCCTTGGGTCTTATAGTCTATGTAACAGTAAGATTTAAGGATCCTGTGATGATTAATAAAAGCTTTCATTGTCAGAAATATTGAATGTCTGCACTTTATGCACATTTGGCGGTGGATCTTCTTTACACATTAGTTTGACTCAGACAAAAGACTTGTCTAAAGACACTATAGTCGACCTATTAAATGTTTGGTGATGTCTGCACAAGTGTTAGTCTGTCCATTAGACCATTGTTTTAGACCATTAAATGAACTCTGCAGTGTAAATTCTTACGCGCATACAGCGTGTTTCCTTTGCTTAGATTTTAACACTCGTATATCACTTCATGATGAACGTTTCCTCATGTTTAAAGAGCGCAGCAAGGGCATTCTGATTGGTTAGTTTGTGTTAACCCCGCCTCTGCTCTGTGAACGCGCACGGCTTCATTAAGAAATCCATGGTTAACAAACCGAGTTGTGAACTGGTTTCGTAGGACAGTTTATCCACAGAGGCTCATGTCTGGGTTAGTCAACCCGGGTAAGAGAAACTTATCCAGAATTAGTTCAGCGACGATCATAGTACTGGCTCCGGTTTCAGACATCTTTGTTTCAGTGTCTGAATCTCCTGCTTTGTGTGGACGTCGTGCGGTTTAGGACACATATTTCTGCTGAAACGCTGACAACAATGTAAAGCACCAAGTCTGTTTTGTATATTACTTGACCTTTAACTAGATTAAATTACCAGTAACTGGAATAAAAATAAGAAAAGCCAGACAAAACTTACCAACAATCCTGAAATGTATTTGTAAAGTTCTTTAAACCTGATGTAACTGTGAGTCCGTGCATGGACATGACAGTATCTAAACTCATGTCTTCACAGCCTTTTCTCTGGAAGGATCCGGACTCAGTTTTGCAGACCTGTTTCGACTCGTGGCCTTTTGTTGCATCAGCAGGTGAGTCAGTGCTGTGCGTTTCGTTTGATCTAGTTAAGATGAACAGTTTCAGACGTTCAGTCGCCTCAGAGGTTTTTGTATCACAGCCTCATTCATGTTTCATTCAACATTAAACACACACAAACTCTTCCTCTGTTTTTTCAGGTTTAATGCATTAAAGCACTCCTTAACTGAAAGCTTTAACACATCATCAACATGGCACTCTGACTTGGTCTATATCAGGGGTGCCCAAACACCTGGTAACATGCCGAGGGCCAAGCATCATTTTGTTTAACATTTAAAAAGTTTTTTTTTGAGAATATATAAGATTTAACTGTCAAGGTTTAGGAGAATACACACCAGTTTAATACAAAATTAAATCAAAAAGACAGTCTTAACAAACATGAACACTTCTTCGCCGGCCAAATAAAACTCCCTGGCGGGCCGAATTTGGCCCCCAGGCCCCACTTTGGGCACCACTTCGTATGATTGTATTTGAAACAGGCCTGGGTGAGGTTATGCCTCTGACTCCTGCTCTGACTCAGATCTTTGTCTTTAACCGTGAGCAATGCAACGACAAACTATAGCTTTTCAGTAAATACAGTGTAGATGAAACACAGTTTGTATTGTGATGGGTTTTATTCTTCAGCACCGGAGCTTTAGTAGTGAAAAAACCCTGAGTCAGTGAAAGTCCTCGTCCTGCGGTTACATCTGCTCAAACAAACTGTGTCTGACTCATCATAACACTTTCTCTCTCTCTCTCTGACTCTCCTCTCTCTCACCTTTCTTCTGTCGCTTCTCTTAACCCCTGAGCTCTCTCTTCTTTCTCTCTCTCCTCTCTCCTCTTTAAAATTTTTCTCTCTTCTCACCCTTCCCTCTTTCTCTCTCCTCTTTAATAATCTTCTCTTTCTCTTCTTTCCCTTCCTTTTCCCTCCTCTCCCCACCCCTGTCTCTCTTTCCTTTCTCCTCTTCAAACCCTCTCTCTCCTCTTTAACCTTTTCTCTCTCTCTCTCCTCTTACTACTCTTCTTTAATAGCCTCTCTCTTCCTTTAATCGCCTCTCTCTCTTTAACTCTCTCCCTCTTCTCTTGTTTTTTTTCTCTCTAACCCCCCCAACTCTCTCAGCCTCTCTTCTCTCTTTCTTTTTCTTTCCTCCTCTTTCACGCCTCTCTCTCTCTTCTCTCCTCTGCTCTTTTTTCTCCTCTTTAACTCTCTTTTTCTCTCTTTTTCCTCCACTTTAACTCTCTCTTTCTCTCTCTCTCTCTCTCTCTGATCTCTTCTCTCTCACCTTTCTTCTGTCACTTCTCTTTAACCCTGAGCCTCTCTCTTTTTCTCTCTCTTTTCTATCCTCTTTAAACCTTTTCTCTTTCTCTCTCCTTCTCACCCCTTCCCTCTTTCTCCTCTTCTCTTTCTCTCCTCTCCCTTTTTTCCAACCCCCTGTCTCTCTTTCCTTTCTCCTCTTTAACCCCTCTCTCTCTCTGTCTCTCCCTCCCTCTCTCTCTCTCCTCTTTAACCTTCTTTTTCTCTCTCTCTTCTCCTCTTATCTCCCTTCTCTCTCTCTCTCTCTCTTATTTAAGTCGCCTCTCTCTTTAACTCTCTCTCCTCTTTAACTCCCCTCTACCTCTCCTCTTCCCCTCCTTTTCTCTCTCCTCTCTCCTTTCCCCTCTCTCTTTTTTCTCTCTAACCCCCAATCTCTCCCCTCCCTTCTGTCTCTTTTTTATTTATCCCCTTTCTCACGCCCTCTCTCTCTCCTCTCTCACCTCTCTTTCTCTCCTCTTCCCTCTCTCTTTAACTCCACTTTAACTCTCTCTCTCTCTCTCCTCTGTCTTTACCTCTCTCTTCTCACAGTACACTCTCCTGTCTCTCTCTTTTCTCTCTTTCTCTCTCCTCTTTTCCTCTTTTCCTCATTTAACTCTCTTTCTCTCTTTTCCTCCTCTTTTCCTCCACTTTAACTATCTTTTCCTCCACTTTAAACTCTTCTCTCTCTCTTTCTCTCTTCTCTTTTCCTCCACATTAACTCTCTCTCTCTCTCTCTTTTCTCAGGACGTTTTGCCCGTTCACTCTCAACTCCCAGAATGCTCTCTTCTGCTCAGAACTTGTGCAGAACTGGACAGATCTCCAAACAAGGAACCAGGTACGTTCACTTCATGTCTTGTCTGATCTTTAGTATTTTCTGTTTTCATCATTTGGATCACAGAGGAGTTACAGTAGGCGAGTCCTGTTCCCTTGGTTTTTGTGGTTGACTTTGTTTGCTCTGCAGAAGAGAATACAGGATGTCCGAGTTACAGACATGAAAGGAAGTGTTGTAAGTTTGGAGGATTGTTATACTGACAACAACAAAAGCCTTGTCTTTCTCATGCATTGTTACTTTGTGACAGGGACAGTGTTATTTCTCCTAATTAACTTCCATTCATGTTTTACTGTGTCAGTGCTTCTGAGAGGTTTGACTTGTATGGGCCTTAGGGGTGTTGAAAAATCGATTCTTAAAAGGATCGTGATTCTACCTCTAACGATTCTGGATCGATTCCAAATTCTCCAAAATCGATTTTAAATGACGTCAGTTAGGGATGTCCCGATGCGATCACGTGATCGGAAATCGGCCCGATCTCGTGGTTTCAGACTCGATCGGAATCGGACTATCTCCGATCAGGACTCGGAAATATTTATTCTCATTACTTACTTTAAATCATATCTAGTTACGCGGTGGCACAGTGACCCCAAAGCAGTAGCAGCGCGTAACTGCAGCAGCACGTCATATACGGCCGTCATACGCGCTGGAGTCACTCATAATGGAATCAAGTCTGATTTGGTTCTAACAATTTACAGCAGCGGTGTGAGACGCTCATCTGACGGCCGTCAATACGCTACACGTCCCTCATAGATCAGACTTCTATTATTATCAGCGTCAACGGCGCGTCTCCCGGACTTTTCAGCAGGAAAAACACGCCGCAGAGACAAAATAAAGTTCCGATGCTCTTTCAAAATACGTCAACTACAAAGATTACAACATAAAACAACATGTACCGAGCCCAGAAGCTCCGTGAACGACCGTAACATCGCAAACTTTCCGACTTCAAACACAAGTTTAAATCACGTCTTTACGAGCTCTTTTCTCCACGAATATGAGTCGACTGTTTAAACCACACATTTTACAGAACTTGTAACGAACGTGTTTGTGAAACAGCGCTGTTCCTTCTGTTCACAATCGCTTTATATGAGCCGTTTAGTCCTACCTGGTCTATTTTCTTTATCCGGCTTCTCTCTTGCGGCTGCTCTGCTCGTGCTGCGCGTGCCTGTTTGGGTGCTAAGGCGCGTGCACGTGTATGAGAGAGAGCGAGCGTTGTCTGAATCCTACACTATTAATTGCGGGACGGGTGAAAAATAGAAGAAAAATTCAGATTCTTAGTACAACGTGAAGTAGGCAAAGAGATGTTGGTTTTCATCAAGAAAATAATTTTTCTGTAAAATTAAAGCTGAAGAGTGCAGTGCAGTTCTAAAAACACATTACTTGCCTTACTTAAAACACTGTGGCACTTTTGTTTTCTTATGCCTGCTGGATATTTTAAGTTGATGCTGTTTTTTCATGTTAGACCTTTTAATTTATTATTTACTGTTGCACTAAGGTCCAAAGTGAAGAATTTATGTATTATTTGATTGTTCAAGCTACGTCACAGAAGTGAAATGTTAGTGCTAAATGTTAAAAAGGTAAACAAATAAAAAATAAAAGTCATCTGGTTTGTTTACTTTGATATTTAATGTTTTATAAAAGTATCGGATCGGGACTCGGTATCGGCAGATCATCAAAATCAAATGACTCGGACTCGGACTCGGACTCCTCAAATCGGACTCGGAACGTGGGGCAAAAAAACCTGACGGGACATCCCTACCTCAGTGTTTATGCTGGCATCTGCGCTCTGCTGCGCAAAAAACTGCTCCTATATCACATGATTTAGATCGAGTAGAAAACTGCTAAAATGTCTGTGCCACAATTTCAACCAAAACTTTGTGTTGGGCAGCCTCTTTCTCTCCTCTCTCTCTCCGCGCAGAGAGCGAGGGGAAAGGAGGGGGGGCCGTGCGGAGCCACAAGGACACACACACCTATGCGGCAGCCACACACTCAACAGGCAGGAGCACTAGAGAC
>JBBPFD010000253.1:25958-49206 GCA_038363315.1 Mugilogobius chulae | reverse complement strand
AAGAAATGATGCTTCACAAAAAAATCTATTATTTGGTTTTTACACAAAAAAATTGTCCTCCCCAAAGTTCACTATACATCCCTTTTTTTCAACAGTTCAGTGTCTTTGCGCATGTCTCCCCAAAGTAATAATCCAAACATCGAGTCTTTTCTTCTCTATAGTCCGAACGTTATTTTGTTAACGAAAGGAAAACGTCTTGTCCCGCACTGTCCCAAATAAATGCTTACACGCGCCCGTAACAGCAGCAGCGCACGCGCGTCCCCGCGTAGGCTCATAGCGGGGCAGGAGCCAATATAAATAATGGGTCGGTCTCACGGTCTTCTTGAGCTGGGTCCTGTCGGTTCGGGATCCTAGGCGCTCAGACCTCCGTCCAACACGGGTACAATCCGGATGGGCCTGGTAACGCTCCTAGTTCAACAAGCAGGCGCCAGCACTCGACCGTGGGGTACGGGAGAGACGTGCGCTCTAAAAATCATTAGTGCGGCCTGCCTCCGCTGACGGGGCGACAGCTGAGCAGGTAAACAATAAAACAGCACAGAATATTCAGTACAAAATAAGACAGATCATCATCATATAACTACTCATTTGCATTATATGTTGCCTGTGCTACAAGTCTTATCTCAGTGTATAGGTACCTCAGTCTTACCTCAGTCTCCTATCCTCAGTCTTATCTCAGTCTACCTCAGTCTTATCTCCTCTCAGTCTTACCTCAGTCTTATCTCAGTCTTACCTCAGTATTATCTCAGTCTTATCTCAGTCTTATCTCAGTCTTACCTCAGTCTTATCTCAGTCTTACCTCAGTCTTATCTCAGTCTTACCCTCAGTCTTACCTCAGTCTTACCTCAGTCTTACCTCAGTCTTATCTACAGTCTTACTCAGTCTTACCTCAGTCTTATCTCAGTCTTATCTCAGTCTTATCTCAGTCTTATCTCAGTCTTATCTCAGTCTTATCTCAGTCTTATCTCAGTCTTACTCAGTCTTACCTCAGTCTTATTCAGTCTATCTCAGTCTATCTCAGTGATGACGTCACTCATGTGTCCACAGAGTCGGTGCGTTGGTGGTCTGGCTCCAGTCTTTGCTCAGGATCAGTGCAGATCTGGAACCAGTCCTGGGACCAGTCTGGACCTGGCTCTGTGAAGGGGCCTTGGACCTGTTGGGTGCAGAGGTGCTGTGCAGGGAGCTGGGCTGTGGGGCTCCTTCTCTCCTCCAGGGGGCGCTCTCTCCTCTGGGACTGCAGACGTTCCACTGTGAGGGAAATGAGTCTGCTCTGATGGACTGTCCCCGCTCCAGCTCCAGGACCTGCTCCTCTGAGGGCCGCTGCCAAGCTCACCTGCTCAGGTAAAGGGGCGGGGCTTGTGCTCAGGTAAAGGGGCGGGGCTTCACTCTCTCTCTTGTGTGTTCAGAGCCGCTCAGGCTGGTGGGAGGGGCCAGTCGCTGTGCTGGAACTGTGAGGTGAAACATAAAGGAGAGTGGAGACGAGGGAAGAGCTCTTTACCTCTGGCCCTGGAGGCCACAGATGTTGTGTGTCGACTCTTGGACTGTGGCTCTGCTGTTTCTGGACGAGACAGACGTGATTTTCCAGAGTCTCTTGTGTGGAAGATCCACTCTAACTGTGTGAAGAGGAAGTCTGCAGTGAGAGACTGTGTCAGTGACTATCCTCTGACTCTTATGGTCTGGATGTGGTTTGTTCAGGTAAAAGTGAAAGTCTGATCTCACATTTTCAGTTTGATAAAAACAGAAACACTTTTGGGTCAAAACGTGATCTGTGACAAATGACTCATCCTCTCTCTCTCTCTCTCCACAGACCTAACTCTCTCTCTCTCTCTCTCTCTCCACAGAGCTGCTGAATCGTCCAATCATCTCTCTGTCTGTGTTAGACGGGGTCTCCGAGCTCGGGTCACAGGGGGTCCAGGTGCTGTTGGGGTCAAAGTTCAGAGTCACATGTTCAGTGGAGCCACAGTTCCCAGGAGGCTCCTTCCAGCTCTCTCTCCTGCTCAGAACCACCCCTGCCCGCTGTCAATCACTCCGCCCACTTCCTGTTCTCTGACTTTGGCCCGCCCACCAGGAAACTACACCTGTGTTTATCACCTGGAGGTGTTCAAGCACAACTTCTCCTCTGAGAGCCCCTCGCTCCAGGTCTTTGTGGCAGGTAAGACTCACGTTAGACCTGCTTTAGTCCAGTTTTATTCCTGGTTTAGTCCAGTTTTAGTCTTGGTTTAGTCCTGGTTTAGTCCTGCTTTAGTCCTAGTTTAGTCCTGCTTTAGTCCTGGTTTAGTCCTGGTTTAGTCCTGCTTTAGTCCTGGTTTAGTCCTGCTTTAGTCCTGGTTAGTGAACTGTGGATGTGTTCTTCTGTTTCAGGTCAGACCTAGAGATCGTGGGTGACCAGATCCAAACCTGGTCCGGACTGGTTTAGAACTTTCTCCACATTTAAATAAATAATTCTAACATTTTACACTGTTTGATTTTTTCATCGCTGATTTGACTCTCGTCTGATTTTCAATAAATTTTACTTATTTTTTTTATCACTTTGTGTTTGAATAAAGAAAAGAAATATAACTGTGTCAAACCTGCTTTTAGTCTTGTTTTAGTTCCGGTTTAGACTGGTTTAGACCTGGTCTCTGGAGGTCCTATGGTTGGTATAAAAGCCTAATATATCCACTGTTAATGTATAATTTCTAATCAAATATTATATTATATATTTAGACCACTAGGTGGCATTAACGTGCAATCACAGAATCTGTGGTCACACACTTGTACGTCACACACTTGTACGTCACACTTGTACGTCACACCTTGTACGTCACACACTTGTACGTCACACCATTGTACGTCACACACTTGTACGTCACACACTTGTAGTCACACACTTGTACGTCACACCCTTGTATGTCACACACTTGTCGTCACACCTTGTACGTCACACACATTGTACTGCACGTCACACACTTGTACGTCACACACTTGTACGTCACACACTTGTACGTCACACACTTGTACGTCACACACTTGTACGTCACACATTGTACGTCACACCTTGTACGTCACACACTTGTACGTCACACCTGACGCACACCTTGTACGTCACACACTTGTACGTCACACACTTGTACGTCACACACTTGTACGTCACACACTTGTACGTCCACACTTGTACGTCACACACTTGTACGTCACACACTTGTACGTCACACACTTGTACGTCACACACTTGAACGTCACACACTTGAACGTCACACACTTGTACGTCACACGACACTTGTACGTCACACACTTGAACGTCACACACTTGTACGTCACACACTTGTACGTCACACACTTGTACGTCACACACTTGTACGTTACAAACTCGTACGTCACACACTTGTACGTCACACACTTGTACGTCACACACTTGTACGTTACAAACTCGTACGTCACACACTGTACGTCACACACTTGTACGTCACACACTGTACGTCACACCTTGTACGTCACACACTGTACGTCACACACTTGTACTCACACACTTGTACGTCACACACTTGTACGTCACACACTTGTACGTTACACACTTGTACGTTACACACTTGTACGTTACACACTTGTACATTACACACTTGTACGTCAACACTTATACGTTACACACTTGTACGTTACGGCAGAACGTTGTCACACACATCTGTGATGACAGAGCGTTGGTTATCCATGTGGTTTGTTGCTCCAGGGGGCGAACGGCGTCTGCCTGACAGCATACGTCTGAAGAGCTCACAAACAAAACTTTAAAAGAACAAAACACTGAAAATCCTGCTAATTTGTGCTCAATTTATATTTTCAAAAGAATGGGCTCAAAGGAGTGCTACAAAGCCTTGTTGGTTTGTAGTACTCCTGAGGCAGTGACAGGTATCTGCAGGCCAAGCGTACCGCAGCTCGTGCGGTCGCAGAGGCAAAAACTCGGGACTGGGAGAGGTTCGGGGAGGCCATGGAGGAGGACTATCGGTCGGCCTCAAAGAAATTCTGGCAAACCGTCCGACGCCTCAGGAGGGGGAAGCAGTGCTTCACCAACACTGTTTACAGTGCAGGTGGAGAGCTGCTGACCTCAACTGGGGATGTTGTTGGACGGTGGAAGGAATACTTTGAGGGTCTCCTCAAACCCACGGCCACGTCTTCCGATGAGGAGCAGAGACTGGGGACTCGGGCGGAGGCTCACCCATCACCAAAGCTGAAGTCACTGAGGTTGTCAATAAGCTCCTCGGTGGCAAGGCTCCGGGTGTGGATGAGATCCGTCCTGAGTATCTCAAGTCTCTGGATGTTGTGGGACTGTCTTGGCTGACATGTCTCTGCAACATCGCGTGGCAAACTGGGACAGTACCTCTGGACTGACAGACCGGGGTGGTGGTCCCTCTGTTTAAGAAGGGGGACCGGAGGGTGTGTTCCAACTACAGAGGAATCACACTCCTCAGCCTCCCCAGGAAGGTCTACTCCAGGGTACTGGAGAGGAGACTTCGACCGATGGTCGAACCTCGGATTCAGGAGGAGCAGTGCGGTTTTCGTCCCGGCCGTGGAACACTGGACCAGCTCTACACTCTCCATCGGGTGCTCGAGGGTTCATGGGAGTTTGCCCAACCAGTCCACATGTGCTTTGTGGATTTGGAGAAGGCATTCGACCGTGTCCCTCGTGGTGTCCTGTGGGGAGTGCTCCGAGAGTCTGGGGTCCGGGGCCCTTTGCTCAGGGCTGTCCGATCCCTGTACGACCGGAGCAGGAGCTGTGTTCGCATGCCGGCAGTAAGTTAGACCTGTTTCCAGTGCATGTTGGACTCCGCCAGGGCTGCCCTTTGTCACCGGTTCTGTTCATTGTTTTTATGGACAGAATTTCTAGGCGCAGTTAGGGTCTGGAGGGTGTCGGAGGGTGTCCGGTCAATCTACGTTCAACCCTCACCTATGGTCATGAGCTTTGGGTAATGACCGAAAGGACAAGATCGCGGATACAGCGGTCGAATGAGTTTCCTCCGCAGGGTGGCTGGGCGATCCCTTAGAGATAGGGTGAGAAGCTCAGTCACACGGGAGGAACTCGGAGTAGAGCCGCTGCTCCTCCACATCGAGAGGGACCAGCTGAGTTGGCTCGGGCATCTGTACCGGATGCCTCCTGGACGCCTCCCTGGTGAGGTGTTCCGGGCATGTCCCACTGGGAGGAGGCCAAGGGGAAGACCCAGGACACGCTGGAGAGACTATGACTTTCGACTGTCTGGAACGCCTCGGGATCCTCCCGGAAGAGCTGGAGGAGGTGTGTGTGGACAGGGAAGTCTGGGCGTCCTTGCTCAGACTGCTGCCCCCGCGACCCCGACCCCGGATAAAGCGGAAGAAAATGGATGGATGGATGGCTCAAAGCACAAAAGAAAGATTGAAGCAAAAAGACAACATTGGTTGCCACAAAAGATAAAGTTTGCAGAGCGCCTGCTGCTGACCTCTCTCTGAGCTCTAGTGCTAGCTCTTCAAAACCTGTTAATCTAGCTCCGGCTGGCATCGTTGCAAATGTCGTAGAATGTATTTGTGTGAGTGTGTGTGTGTGTGGAGGGGGTGCACAGGCGAGGTTGGGATGAACGGTGGGGGGGTATGTGTACGTATGTGATGTGGGGGAGGGTGGGAGCCATGTGGGATTGTTTTAATGCACTGTAAAGCACTTTGTGTTACATTGTATGCATGAAAAGCGCTATATAAATAAAGTTTGATTTGATTTGATAGTGATTGGAAGCTCTATAGTTTGTAGACGTGGAGCTGCCAGCGGCAATCAGTTAGTTTTCCGAGGGCCAGAATGTGTTACATCGAAGGAAACCTTAGAATGTTCTAGTTTCGTACTAAATAGTTGGAAAAAACTCAATAGGTCTCCTTTAAGATCTGATCAGTCCAGGCCACAATCACAAGTTCAAGTTTGGATCCACTTAACTATTTAGATTTGTTGTAACTTTAGCAGAAAACAATACCAAAGTCATTCCTTTACTGCGAGCGAGGTAAAACGCAGCCTTGATAGCTCCATCTCTCCAAATCATTTTATCAAAAGGAGACAAGACTTTTTTATACTTATTAATAAAAGTGGGTGTAACACAAATACTCCAGGATTCAAAACCTGCAGGAGACCTAAAGAGAAAGAGTGAGAGGCACTGATCTGAGACTTCTCAATGACGTGCCCTTTGATTTACTCTGGTTTATTTAGTATCCAGAGAATTGACTTAATGAGCCAACAACTTTAATCAAACTGGGATGAGATTTAAACATTAAACATTGTCAGCGTATAAAGATATTGATGTTATTTATCGGCGAACCACAAACACCAGGAGAAGTCCTACAGTCTCTGCCAAAGCTTCTGTATGTGGCAGTATATGCACTTTACAGATGTGACAGTAGATGGCGCCAGACCCATAGTACAAAAGCCCCCTGGTTTCTCTTGTTTGTCCTCTCACTTCCGTTTTCTCGTGGGCGGCGGGTCTGCACCACGTTTGGTCTCGCTGTGGCGTCTACAGGTAAAGTATTCTGCTTCTTTCATTCAGATTAGTTTGTCCTGTTTCTCATGTTAGTCCTTTTGCAGTCGGGCGAGTGGTTGCAGCACCGCTCACTGTCACGTTTCATTTCGACCGGGTGCAGTCTGGAGGAACCAGGGCGTCTGTTGTAGCTGGCCAGGCGGCAGTCAGAACCGCGGCTGGAGTCCTTCAGAGCTGCTTTATTCAGGCCCAGGCGGATGACACAGGGTAACGCAGCAAGACTATTTATTTCCTGTGATTAATAGGAATTTTATTTCAGGTACAGCCGCTTACTAACCACCATCTTGTTCCTCTGTTCCTTCTATGGTTCCTTCCTGTCGCTCCTCGTTACTGTTTGTCAAGTCTAAGTTAAGAACAAGTGACTAATGTAAAGCAACTTAAATGGACCTGTAAAACAACTGAACTCAAAGTGAAACTAAACGATGATCTAAATGTGACATTGTGTGACTGAATTGTGCACAATCAAAGAACAAACTAAAAAGACCTTTTGCAAAATTAAAAGCAAATGTAATTAAATGGAACATGCCTCTGTCAAAGTTTAAACAAACCTGTGTTGCCTTAATGTTTAGTTCTAGTTATTTTTTTTACTGTCCAGGTGAAATTCCTGGGCTGGCATTGCTGTTTTTGTTTTCTTTTATTACTTTACAGCTAAAACATACATTTAACTTTAAATTCTATTTCTGCTAAGCCCAAAACCAATGGACATGCCACATGTAGTAAGAACAAACAGCAAAGAACAGCATCAAGAAGCATCTGGTCTGAGCTCGTTAGACTGAACCATTAGAAAGCATCAGATCCATCCAATAAAGTCTTCTCCAACTCCAAACCTTTTCACATTATGTTAAACCATCTTATTATTGTTGTTGTTAGGTGCGGTGTATGCTCTGTACACAAGTATGTCTTACACAAACAATACTTCATCAATGCTGAGACACCTGCGTGCCAGCATAATACTGACCAGCGCCAGCAGTCCACCACAGGCCCTTGCAACAGTGGCCAATATCCTGAAGTAAGTTGTATATTTATCTAAATTTTAGTCACATAATGATGCAACTGTTTATTAATATAAAGACTGCATATTAAGTATAGCCTTCTCAAATGAACATACTTCTTTTACAATGTCCAAAAAGAAGATGTTAGATGAGGCCATTGTTGATATGATTATTAAAGATGGCCAGCCATTTTCTATGGTTGAAGGAGAGGGATTCACCAACCTGATGAACATTTTGGATCCTCTGTACAAAGTGCCATGCCGCAAAACCGTAAAAACAATGGTGGAAGAACGCTACCAACAAAACAAAAAGAAGGCCGAAGAAGATTTAAAGAAAGCTACAGCAGACATGTGGACATCCAGAAATATGGATGCAAACCTGGGTGTGACCTGCCATTATCTTTCTGATGATCTTGATTTATCAACTGTACTTTTAGGTGTACAGTACTTTCCCATGACCCACAAAGCAGCTCATATTGCAGAAGCAGCATCAACAATGATGGCCGAGTGGGGAATAGCCGATAAAGTGTGTGCCATGGTTACTGATGGAGCCCGCAACATTGTGGAAAGTGTTAATCGTTTGTCAATTCAAAATATCCATTGTTTTGTCACTTGTTGAATCTTGTTGTAAAAAAATCGATTTCACAAACGTCTGAGCTGGATACAATGTGCAACAAAGCTCGCAAATTGCTGGCCACTTTAAATCAAGCTAGCAAAGGAGAAGCTGGCTATCACTCAATCCAGCATGGGCATGCCACAGTTGAAGCTGGTGCAGGAGGTAGAGACCAGCTGGAATAGCACCTATGCCATGTTTCAAAGAATGTATGAGCTTATAGAACCTCTAGGCGTGGCCTTTGCGTCCCTGACATCCAACTTAACATCATTTAGCGCTGAAGATTATGATGCCTATGAATCAGTGCTTAAAGGTGTTGAGGCCATTCAACCAAGCAACAGTGGAGTTGTCTGGGGAGACAAGAGTATCAGGATCCAAAGTCATACCTATTTTAAAAATGTTAACTCATGTAATTACTGTTGAGTGTTCCCAAATGGATGATGGTGTTGGAGCCACACTTGCCACCCACCTAAAAAATAATCTAAAAGAGAAATTAGCGGCCTGGAGAAAGTCCCCTCCCTGTCATTGGCAACCATACTGGACCCTCGTTTCAAAGAAGTTGCATTTTGCAGCCCGTCCAATGCACAGGCTGCTGTTGAGAGACTGTCACGGGAATGTGCCAGCTTGATTGAACTCAGGACTCAGAATGAAGTTCAAACCACAGCACTCACCAGCCCCGAGTGATGATGACAATCTGTGGGCTTTACTCGACAGCCATGTTGTTGCTCAGCAAACCAGCCCTGCATCTGACAGGGAAGAAATCCAAAGGTAGTGTTTCAGCTGACACTTGTGCTATTTATTAAAGTTATATATGGTGTCTAATTTTTATGCTTTTCTTTTCTGTATTGCTTTTTAGATTACTTGAAAGAACAACATATTCCCAGATGCGAAGACCCCTTAAAATACTGGGAATCACAATAAAATACAATATCCTAATCTGTGGAGACTGGCTCAAAAAATATCTTTGTATACGGCATGCTCCTGTTCCATGTGAGAGAGTTTTTTTCCAAAGCTGGTGAGTTAGTGAGCCATAGAAGATGTAGACTAAAAGCCTTCAACTGTGGAAAAAACTTCTATATCAAATAAAAACATGTGATAAATATAAGTTGTTGTATCTTTTTTAAATGTTCAAAATAGAATATATACTATTTATAAATTCTTAGAAATAGAGTTTTGGGTTCCCAAATATGGGTTGTGTGCTGGTTTGCAAAAGATTAATTTTATCCACTAGATGTCAGTGTTTTTCCAAGGTCCCAGACACCTCGAACCATTTGAGCCAATACTGCGACTGAGGTGTCATTGCTTCAGGAGGCTCCATTCGCCCATCACTAATATTAATGTTTGGATCTGAAACAACACAACACACTTTTATTTTCTCATTTATTGAAGCAGTAAACATAAAAGAACAAATCTAAACTAAAGTCACAAACAAGCTTCATAAAAAGAGCAGAAAGTTTCAGGTTCAAGCTTTTTACAAACAGCAGAAGAAAAAAACATGCGTTCACTGCTGTGGCCCCTCCCCTTTCTTTTCTGGCTCCTCCCCCTTCTCTGCATGTTCCTTTAAGCCCCTCCCCTCTTCTTCTAACCCCTCCTCCTTCTCATCTAGCCCTCCCCTTCTCTTTACTCTCCATTAGCCCCTCCCCCTCTTCTTCTAACCCTCCTCCTTCTCATCTAGCCCCTCCCCCTTCTCTTTACTCTCCATTAGCTCCTTCCCCTCCTCCTCTAGCTCCTCCCCTCTTCCTCCAGCCCCTTTTCCTTCTCATCTAGCCCCACCCCCTTCTCTGCACTCTTCTTAAGCTCCTCCCCCTTCTCCTTTGGCTGGTCCCCTTTGGCTTCTCCTCCTTTAGCTCCTCCCCCTCTTCCTCTAGCTCATCCTCCTTCTCATCTAGCCCCTCCCCCTTTGGGCCCTCCTCCTCTAGCTCCTCCCCCTCCTCCTGTGGCTCCGCCTCCTGTGGCTCTGACCTGAAACAACAGAAAAAGCACATTCAGTCAGAACAAGACTCAATAAACTCTAAAGTTAGAGTTAGACGTTCTCTGGTGCGTTTGAGTCTAAACTCTAAAGTTAGAGTTAGATATTCTCTGGTGCGTTTGGTGTTTGAGTCTAAACTCTAAAGTTAGAGTTAGACGTTCTCTGGTGCGTTTGATCTAAACTCTAAAGTTAGAGTTAGATATTCTCTGGTGGTTTGTGTTTGAGTCTAAAACTCTAAGTTTAGAGTTAGACGTTCTCTGGTGCGTTGCGTTGGATCTAAACTCTAAAGTTAGAGTTAGACGTTCTCTGGTGCGTTTGGTCTAACTCTAAAGTTAGAGTTAGATATTCTTGGTGGTTTGTTTGAGTCTAAACTCTAAAGTTAGAGTTAGATATTCTCTGGTGCGTTGTGGAGTCTAAACTCTAAAGTTAGAGTTAGACTTCTCTGGTGCATTTGTGTTGGAGTCTAAACTCTAAAGTTAGAGTTAGACGTTCTCTGGTGCGTTTGGTTGGAGTCTAACTCTAAAGTTAGAGTTAGACGTTCTCTGGTGGTTTGAGTCTAAACTCTAAAGTTAGAGTTAGATATTCTCTGGTGCGTTTGTGTTTTGGAGTCTAAACTCTAAAGTTAGAGTTAGATATTCTCTGGTGAGTTTGTGTTTGAGTCTATAAAGTTAGAGTTAGATATTCTAGTCTAACTCTAAAGTTAGAGTTAGATATTCTCTGGTGCGTTTGTGTTTGAGTCTAAACTCTAAAGTTAGCAGTTAGACGTTCTCTGGTGCATTTGTGTTGGAGTTTAAACTCTAAAGTTAGAGTTAGACGTTCTCTGGTGCATTTGTGTTGAGTCTAAACTCTAAAGTTAGAGTTAGATATTCTCTGGTGCGTTTGTGTTGAGTCTAAACTCTAAAGTTAGAGTTAGACGTTCTCTGGTGCATTTGTGTTGGAGTCTAAACTCTAAAGTTAGAGTTAGTTGGAGGTGATAAAGATGAGACTCACGTGGATCTGATCAGGCCTAACTCCAGCTCCACTTCAGCCTCTACAGCGCCTCCTCTGGTGGCTCGTGGTTTTTCAGCTGAAACAACAGGACACAACACTTTCACTTTCATTTCCATGAGGATTGTGTTTTTAAATGGAAATGACAGAGATAAAAAAAGCCACACGACCTAAAATGCTGCGAGGTCGTGTTTTCTCAGAGAAAATCGTTCTGAGGGTTGTGTGGCCTTGAT
The DNA here is from genome assembly GCA_038363315.1 of Mugilogobius chulae. Classification (NCBI taxonomy): domain Eukaryota; kingdom Metazoa; phylum Chordata; class Actinopteri; order Gobiiformes; family Gobiidae; genus Mugilogobius; species Mugilogobius chulae. The sequence goes on along the minus strand of JBBPFD010000253.1, from coordinate 37,901 downwards.
GAAGCGCTGGGCCCCGAGACACAGTTTTAGTCAAAATCAAGCATTTTGACCTAAAAATTAACCCCAAAATCGTCTAAATTAGTACATAAATGGTCTTTTTTGAAGCCCCGCCCCCATTCAAAAACCGGTCCACCCAGGTCTGGCCAAACCAACGTCTCTGGACTGAGCCTGGGACTCTCTACAACATGTCTCCAGCACACGTCTGCACACGAAGTAGAAAAATAAATATCTCCAGGATCCATCTTCATTCAAACTGTCTAAAGAGACAAGGACCTGAGAAAAGTCAAATAACTCTCCTGAGGTTGTAGGAGGAGGTGGTGGGAGGTGGTGGGAGGTGGTAAAGAGTGTGGAGGTGGTGAGAGGTGGTAGGAGGTGGTAGGAGGCGGTGGGAGGTGGTAGGAGGTGTGAGAGGTGGTAGGAGGTGGTGAGAGGTAGGTTTTATTGTAGGAGGTGGTGGAGGAGGTGTGGGAGTGGGTAGGAGGTGTGGGAGGTGGTAGGAGGTGGTAGGAGGTGGTGGAGGTGGTAGGAGGTGCGTGAAGAGGCTAGTAGAGGTGGTGGTAGGAGTGGTGGGAGGTGGTAGGAGGTGTGGAGGTGTTGGAGGTGGTAGGAGGTGTGGAGGTAGTAGACGTGGTAGGCAGTGGTGGGAGGTGGAGTAGGAGGTAGTGGAGGTGGTGGGAGGAGGGAGGTGGTGGAGGAGGTGTGTGAGGAGTAGTAGGGTGGTAGTAGGAGTGGTGGTAGGGGTGTGGGAGTAGTAGGAGGTTGTGGTAGGAGGTGGTGGGAGGTGGTAGGAGGCAGTAGGAGGTGGTGGGAGGTGGTAGGAGGCAGTAGGAGGTGGTAGGAGGTGGTGGGAGGTGGTGGGAGGTAGTAGGAGGTGGTGGGAGGTGGTGGGAGGTGGTGGGAGGTAGTAGGAGGTGGTGGTAGGAGGTGGTGGGAGGTGGTAGGAGGCAGTAGGAGGTAGTTAGGAGGTGGTAGGAAGGTGGTGGAGGGTGTCGGAGGTGGTGAGAGTGGTAGGAGTGTGGGAGTAGTAGGAGGTGGGGGAGGTAGTAGGAGGTGGTGGAGGTGATTAGGAGTGTGGAGGTGGAGGGTAGTAGAGGTGGGGTAGGTAGGTGGTGGGAGTGGTAGGAGGTGGTGGAGGTGGTGGGAGTGGTAGGAGGCAGTGGGAGGTGTGGGAGGTGTAGAGGCAGTAGGAGGTAGTAGGAGGTGTAGGAGTGGTGGGAGGTGGTCGGAGGTGGTAGGAGGTGTGGGAGGTGGTGGAGGTAGTAGGAGGTGGTGGGAGGTGGTAGGGAGGTGGTGGGAGGTAGTAGGAGGTGGTGGTAGGAGGTGGTGGGAGGTGGTAGGGAGGCAGTAGGAGGTGTAGGAGGTGGTAGGAGGTGGTGGGAGGTGGTCGGAGGTGGTGAGAGGTGGTAGGAGGTGGTGGGAGGTAGTAGGAGGTGTGGAGGTAGTAGGAGGTGGTGGTAGGTGATAGGAGGTGGTGGGAGGTAGTAGGAGGTGGTAGTAGGAGGTGGTGGTAGGAGGTGGTGGGAGGTGGTAGGAGGTGGTGGGAGGTGGTAGGAGGCAGTGGGAGGTGGTAGGAGGTTGTAGAGGTGTCCCCCTTACACTCACAAACAACTAATGTTAAAGAACCTCAGACCTTTGACCCAAAAACAAGAGATTTGAGAACTAAACTTGGGTCCTTCCATCAGCGTTTGGATTTGATCAACAAACTCAAATGTGACACTTGTAGCTCAAAAGAAATTTAAGTTATGAGTATATGATGAGTATTTGATGATTGTGTGATGGGGACATTGTGGTCCCTTCATCAAATCAAGGCCTCAGACTTGTCTTTTCCACCTTTGACCCCAAAACCTGAGAATTTAGCAACGAAACACAGATGCTTCCATCAGGGTTTGGTTATTATAAATATATTCAAATTTTACATTGTAGCTCCAAAGAAACTTGAATTATGGCTTTTTATTTGATGCCAACGTTTCATAAAGGGAACCTCAATTTCACTGCGGGAGCCTGGAGATTTTTGGCTGCCTTTAAGTGACCTTTGACCCTAGGATCACCAAACTTTGCATGGACAATGTCTCAAGGGTCATGAACAAGGATTCAGTCTCCGTTCTTTTCCACGACCTCCAGGGGAGTTACTTGGCTGTTCTGAAATCTGTCTTTAAAGACCTCTTGTGGCCATGGTCTTACAGACCTTTCTCAAACACAGTTAGGACATGGAGATAGTTTTTTATACTTGGTTTGTAGAACTGTTCTTAGGATATTCTGTAGAGGGTCCAAAGCAGAGTCCAGAGACATTGGTTTGGCGTGGCCCGGGTTTGTGGTTTTTAATAGGTGGGGCTTTAACAAATGGCAGTTTTCATCAAAAGTTTGCCTATAAAAGAGTCAATTTGGGTCAAATAACTCAAAACTTGGTAAGCCATACTAGACACTGGTTCTGTACAACAAATTAAAACATAGTTCATTTGATGACACTGTTAGCTACTTAACTTTCTGAAGGTGGTAAATAGATGGAACAAAAACATCATTGAAGAGCATTGGAAAACTATATAAACTTTCCAATACCTCTTACGTCTTTCATGTGAGGATTGAAAAGTCCTCTTCATAAAAAGACGGGAAAAAGGAATTTACATTGATTTCATGAAGGAGACTTTTTGGTCATAAAAGGAAAGGAAATTTGGAGACTTTGTGAAGAAATTTGTTTGCAGATTTAAGGGTAAAAATTGGTCAAATAAATCCAAACGTGTCAGGCTGTATTCTACATTCGGTTTGTACCACATATTTCAAACTTAGCTCAGTCGGACACACGGTTAGCTACTTAGCTTTCTAAAGGTGGTAAAGAGTTGAAACAAAAACATCTCAGTGGAGGGTTAAAACATAGTCAAAAGTCATGTACAAATCAATTTCTATAACGTATAGGGGACAATATAGACATATTGGATTTGCTTTCATGAAAGGGTCTCCTTGGTAAAATGAAGACCTCAAAGTCACGTCTCTTGCTTGACCTTTTAGGGAGGCCAAGGTTAAATCAATTCAGTGTTTTGACACATGACTGTGGACTTCCAGACATATACACACTACATTTGCAGACCCCTACCTATATATACTTTTTTAATTATGCCCAAAAAACAACCATATTTTGATATTGGGGACTTTATTGTCCCCCTCATGAAATCTGACCAGTCTTTTGCCCCATTTGACCCCAAAACATTAGACTTGAGAAACACAACTCTGGTCCTTCAATCAGCAGACTGTCCTCATGAATTTACTCAAATTTGACACTTGCAGCTGAAAAGAAATCTAAATTATTGCCTTCATTACATGATCCAATTTGATGAATGGTGTTTTCATTTTCCAAGGGGATCTGTTGCTTTTTGGGTCCTGATCGGGGACCTTTGATCCCAGGGTCACAAAATTTGCAGAGACAATGTTCTTGAGACCCTGAACCATAATTCGATGTCCAAATTTGTCCACAACCCTCAGGAGAGTTAACCGGATTTTCTCAAACTGCCTTACAAAAGGACGTCGGGTTCTTGTCCCCTTAGACCAGTTTGAATGAAGATGGATCCTGGAGATATTTATTTTCTACTTTGGAGTTAATTTTAGGTCAAAATATGTTATACTTGGTAGGCCCGTCCTATCTCTTTAATCTATATAAAATTAGCTCAATCAGACACACGGTTAACTACTTAGCTTTCTAAAGGAGGTCAAGAAATGAACCAAAAAACACTCAGTAGAGGGTTAAAAACTATACAACATAGACAAAAATCATGCTAAAAATCAAGTCCCAGCAATATAAAAATACTGGTTCTACTTTCATGAGGGAAATGTTGTTTGTCCCGCTCATGAAAGGAGAGGAGATAATGTGTCCTAACAGTTTTAGGGTCATTCTAGGGTTTGTTTCTGCATAATATACCCAAAACGTAGCTCAATTAGACACACTCTTAGCTACTTACCTCTCTGATAATAGTAAAGTGTAACATACATAAGTAGAAGATAGAAAACGCTTGAAAAAACAATGCAATCAGGCCAAAAAACAACTTTGGGTAAAATGTCCCAGTGCAAGAAGACGTTCGACTCAGTGAAGTGGAGTAGCCAGAAATTTTGATTAACAGGAACTTTGAGCAGCATGTCACTGGAAAAGCAAGGAAAAGTCTAACAAGCAGATGTGGTGGTGGTGGAGAAAGAGCGGACGAAAGCTGAGATGGTTGAATGGGAAACATCAGGAGAAAAGTACTGGACAAACTAGAGAAAGACCAAGACTCAGAGAAGAGCTGGAGAAGAGTTTTTTAAGAACAGTAAAAAATTTAAGACTAAACTGGGTAAAAACTGGGTCTAAAGCCGGACTAAAGTCTCCAGTACCTTGTAGATAACGTAAAGCAGGAGGACGGCTGAGATCAGGACTAGAAGAACGAGGAGAGCTTTAACAATCAGTTCTGAAGTTTTACCTGAAACACAGAAAAGTTTAGTCCAGACCGGCCAGAGTAAAACAGGACTAAAACAAGGACTAAAACAGGACTAAAACAAGGACTAAAGCAGGACTAAACCAGGACTAAACCAGGACTTAAGCAGGACTAAACCAGGTCTAAACCAGGACTAAACCAGGACTAAACCAGGACTTAAGCAGGACTAAACCAGGACTAAACCAGGACTAAACCAGGACTAAACCAGGTCTAAACCAGGACTAAACCAGGACTAAACCAGGACTAAACCAGGACTAACGTGAGTCTAACCTGCCACAAAGACCTGCAGCGAGGGACTCTCAGAGGAGAAGTTGTGCTTGAACACCTCCAGGTGATAAACACAGGTGTAGTTTCCTTGGTGGGCGGGGCCAAAGTCAGAGAACAGGAAGTGGGCGGAGTGATTGACAGCGGGCAGGGTGTGGTTCTGAGCAGGAGAGAGGAGCTGGAAGGAGCCTCCTGGGAACTGTGGCTCCACTGAACATGTGACTCTGAACTTTGACCCCAACAGCACCCGGACCCCCTGTGACCCGAGCTCGGAGACCCCGTCTAACACAGACAGAGAGATGATTGGACGATTCAGCAGCTCTGTGGAGAGAGAGAGAGAGAGAGAGTTAGGTCTGTGGAGAGAGAGAGAGAGAGAGAGAGTTAGGTCTGTGGAGAGAGAGAGAGAGAGAGTTAGGTCTGTGAGAGAGAGAGAGAGAGAGAGAGAGAGAGAGAGAGGACGAGTTAGGTCTGTGGAGAGAGAGAGGAGAGGACGAGTTAGGTCTGTGGAGAGAGAGAGAGAGAGAGAGAGAGAGAGTTAGGTCTGTGGAGAGAGAGAGAGAGAGAGAGAGAGGAGAGAGAGAGTAGGGAGAGAGTAGGTCTGTGGAGAGAGAGAGAGAGGACGAGTTAGGTCTGTGGAGAGAGAGAGAGAGAGAGTTAGGTCTGTGGAGAGAGAGAGAGAGAGAGAAGAGAGAGTTAGGTCTGTGGAGAGAGAGAGAGAGAGAGAGAGAGAGAGAGAGTTAGGTCTGTGGAGAGAGAGAGAGAGAGAGAGAGGAGAGAGAGAGAGAGAGAGAGAGAGAGAGTTTTAAACCAAATTCTCTTAAACTTTGTCAGAAATGTTTTGAAAATAAAAATAAATCAAATGAAAACAACTCAAATCAGATTCAAATTCTGAATCCAAGATATTAGAAATCTAAAAGAGTTCTTTTGTCACAGATCACGGTTTGGCCCAAAGTGTTTTTATCAAACTGAAAATGTGAGATCAGACTTTGACTTTTACCTGAACAAACCACATCCAGACCAGAAGAGGAAGAGGAAGAGACACCACTGACACAGTCTCTCACTGCAGACTTCCCACAGTCAGGTTTGATCCACCACAGAGGACTGTCTGGAAAATCACGTCTGTCTTGTCCAGAAACAGCAGAGCCACAGTCCAAGAGTCGACACACAACATCTGTGGCCTCCAGGGTCCAGGAAGAGGAGCTCGACCCTCGTCTCCACTCTCCTTTATGTTTCAGCTCCACAGTTCCAGCACAGCGACTGGCCCTCCCACCAGCCTGAGCGGCTCTGAACACACAAGAGACAGAGTTAAGCCCCGCCCCTTTACCTTTCCACAAGCCCCGCCCCTTTACCTGAGCAGAAGCCCCGCCCCTTTACCTGAGCAGGTGAGCTTGGCAGCGGCCTCAGAGGAGCAGGTCCTGGAGCTGGAGCGGGGACAGTCCATCAGAGCAGACTCATTTCCCTCACAGTGGAACGTCTGCAGTCCCAGAGGAGAGAGCGCCCCTGGAGGAGAGAAGGAGCCCCACAGCCCAGCTCCCTGCACAGCACCTCTGCACCCAACAGGTCCAAGGCCCCTTCACAGAGCCAGGTCCAGGACTGGTCCCAGGACTGGTTCCACATCTGCACTGATCCTGAGCAAAGACTGGAGCCAGACACCAAACGCACCGACTCTGTGGACACATGAGTGACGTCATCACTGAGGTAAGACTGAGATAAGACTGAGATAAGACTGAGATAAGACTGAGATAAGACTGAGGTAAGACTGAGATAAGACTGAGGTAAGACTGAGATAAGACTGAGATAAGACTGAGATAAGACTGAGGTAAGACTGAGGTAAGACTGAGATAAGACTGAGATAAGACTGAGATAAGACTGAGATAAGACTGAGGTAAGACTGAGATAAGATGAGGTAAGACTGAGAAAGACTGAGATAAGACTGAGATAAGACTGAGGTAAGACTGAGGTAAGACTGAGGTAAGACTGAGGAGACTGAGATAAGACTGAGGTAAACTGAGGTAAGACTGAGGTAAGACTGAGTAGACTGAATAGACTGAGATAAGCGAGATAAGATGAGATAAGACTGAGATAAGACTGAGGTAAGACTGAGATAAGACTGAGGATAAGACTGAGGTAAGACTGAGATAAGACTGAGTAAGACTGAGATAAGACTGAGATAAGACTGAGCTAAGACTGAGCTAAGACTGAGTAAGACTGAGTAAGACTGAGGATAAGACTGAGGTAAGACTGAGATAAGACTGAGGTAAGGACTGAGGTAAGACTGAGTAAGATGAGGAAGACTGAGATAAGACTGAGATAAGACTGAGGTAAGACTGAGGTAAGACTGAGATAAGACTGGAGAGTTGAATAAGACTGAGATAAGACTGAGATAAGACTGAGATAAGACTGAGGTAACACTGAGGTAAGACTGAGTTAAGACTAAGATAAGACTGAGATAAGACTGAGATAAGACTGAGGTAAGACTGAGATAAGACTGAGAATAAGACTGAGATAAGACTGAGGTAAGACTGAGATAAGACTGAGGTAAGACTGAGATAAGACTGAGGTAAGACTGAGATAAGACTGAGGTAAGACTGAGCTATTGTAAATTGCTGATATTCTCCATAAACATTACAAAGGATAAAATAAAGGTAATAAACGTTAATTTGAGAAATGCCTGACACATTAATTACAATTCTTAATTTGAGGAAAGTTCTTTTCCAGTTGGTCACATTTCATTTTCCCTGGAGACAATTTATCTGTTATTTTTTTCAGTTTTAACCAAATTCTCTTCAAACTGTCAGAAATAATCTGAAACCAGTGAAATATTCAGTTTGTAAACAAATAAAAATAAATCTAATAAAGTTATTTTAACAGAAGTTTTGTAAAAGAGTTCATTTGTCACAGATCACGGTTTGAGTGTTTCTTTTTTATCAAACTGAAAATGGGAGATCAGACTTTCACTTTTACCTGAACAAACCACCTGCAGACCAAAAGAAGAGGAAAAGTAAGAGTCACTGACACAGTCTCTCACTGCAGACTTCCTCTTCACACAGTCAGGTTTGATTTCCCACAGAGGACTGTCTGGAAAATCTTCTTTGACTTCTCCAGAAACAGCAGAGCCACAGTCCAAGAATGACACAGAACATCTGTGTTCTCCAGGTCCAGAGGTCAAAGCTCGTCCCTCGTCTCCACTCTCCATCATATTTCACCTCCACAGTTCCAGCACAGCGACTGGCCCCTCCCACCAGCCTGAGCCAATCTGAACACACAAGAGCAGAGTGAAGCCCCGCCCTTTAACCTGAGCACAAGCCCCGCCCCTTTACTTGAGTGCAAGAACCGCCCCTTCCCCTTCCCGTCAACCCTGCCCCTTTACCTGAAGCCCTGCCCATTCCCCTGAAGCCCCGCCCTTTACCTGAGCAGTGAGCTTGGCAGCGGCCTCAGAGGAGCAGGTCCTGGAGCTGGAGCGGGGACAGTCCATCAGAGCAGACTCATTTCCCTCACAGTGGAACGTCTGCAGTCCCAGAGTAAGAGAGCGCCCCTGGAGGAGAGAAGGGAGCCCCACAGCCCAGCTCCCTGCACAGCACCTCTGCACCCAACAGGTCCAAGGCCCCGTCACAGAGCCAGGTCCAGGACTGGTCCCAGACTGGTTCCAGATCTGCACTGATCCTGAGCAAAGACTGGAGCCAGAACCAAACGCACCGACTCTGTGGACGCAAGAGTGACGTCGATCACTGAGATAAGACTGAGATAAGACTCAGGTAAGACTGACGGTAAGACTGAGATAAGACTAGATTAAGACTGAGGTAGATGAGATAAGACTGAGGTAAGACTGAGATAAGACTGATGTAAGACTGAGATAAGACTGAGGTAAGACTGAGGTAAGACTGAGATAGACTGAGGTAAGACTGAGATAAGACTGAGGTAAGACTGAGATAAGACTGAGGTAAGACTGAGATAAGACTGAGGTAAGACTGAGGTAAGACTGAGAATAAGACTGAGGTAAGACTGAGATAAGACTGAGATAAGACTGAGATATGAATAATATATAGGCTACTTAATTTTCTTTTGAATACAAAATGCAGACTGGACTTGCTCTTGATGATTTAGGCCCGAGCCCCAGCAGGGCGCAGGGCCTATTGATTCTGCAACGATGATGCCTGGGCAACCCCAGGCATCATCGTTGCTAACACTCTTGCTGATCATGAGCCATTATGATCAGCCACTACCACGCCCCCTGCGAGAGCTACAAATTAGCCCATGCCGAAGGCATGGGATGTGTATACTTACTTCTGCTAACGAAAAAAGAGTCTTCTTCGGCCATGCACTCATTGTTGACGAAAGCAGCGCGAAGCGCATAACCCCTATAAATGAACTCCTGGCATCAAGCCCTACTCAGTAATCATGCCGCAGGCATGAGTTCTCCTGTTTCTGCTAAAATGCATGGACATCAATGGGGAGTCGATGACATGCCCGACTTCGACGGTGATAGGGCAAAGTTAAAAGCTAGCATGCTGTTGCCGTGACAACATAGCGCGTAAGCGCTGCTCCTTTGACAAAGGCAAAACCTCTGAAAATGTCAACTTCCACTTTTAACTCCTTCTCCTCGGACGTAAGCCTGAGCTACCTCAAAATTGGTGACATTCATCTTGTGGAGTGTGGGATCAAAAGTTATCCATATTTTTTCACTAGTCATATGGTTTCTGTGCGGCGAAGCCCGCAAATATTGTCCAAGCTTTGTGAAATTTGTCAAAAATTTAAATGGAAATTAAAATTTTATTTTTTCCAAAACATTTGAAATTTTGCACAAAAATCCTTTGTGGTATTGCGATCAAAAAAGTCAATGGAACCATATGTCTATCTCTTATGGTGTCGCGATAGCAACACTGTAAATCCTCCATTTATTAAATGGCAGTATAAATCTATACAGCCGGAGGCTGCAGTCTCAGGCCTGCAGTCACACGCCTTTTATTGCTTTTGAATCATTTTTTCACCCATTTCTCTTCGGGCGTAAGCCCGAACAAGCTAAAATTTGGTGAAGATCATCATGAGGAGTTGGTCAACGAAATTTTTCAGACTCTGGGCGGCGAAGCGCACATTTTGTAAAAAAGTAAGAAATTTCCAGAAAACAGTATTGCTTAAAGAGAAAAAGAAGGCGCGAAGCGCCATTCATTTGGCAATAGGTGAATATAAAGAAAATAATTGGGGCGCGAAGCGCCCCCCTGTTGCGTTGCGGGCGGCGGCGGCGTAGCGCGGCCCGCGAGGGCCGTTCAATGCCGCTTGCGGCTTTAATTATTATTATTGTTTATTCTGCTCTTTGAACTCTAATTTGACCCCCTGAACACGCTCAAAAACTCAACAAACTTTGCCCAAAATTCAGAACCGGCGAAAAATTTTGTTTTTTATAGGTTTCGTTTTCGCACATTAAAAAAATGGCGCGACAGCACCACCTACAAAAGTCGATTTACATTGGGCCTATGGGAGTCGTCGGACGCAAACTTTGCCGCACATTTTTGCGAGCTTTTTTGCGCCACATGAAAAACTAATTTGCCTACAGTTTCTTCATAGTTGGTCTGCGTTTGTTACATTTCATGGCCTTGACACACTCGTTGTGAAAAATTTTGATTCGGCGCGATAGCGCCCCCTACAAAATGATAAAACTGTTAACATGGGAGGTCAAAATTTTACTTTTTCCGAAATGAAATTTTACCCAAAATTCCTTTGGGTCCTCCCGATCAAAAAGCCAATGGGAAGCATGTACTTTTTTTATCCGCAACGCCGCGGGAAGCGCACATGTTATTTCAATGGCATTTTCGCATTTCCTTCACGTCACATTTTGTCGAACTCCTCCTAAAGCGTTTTGCCCACAGGCCTCCAATTCGGTTGCACATGAACTTCACAAGTGGGAGAGCTTAAGTTATCCAAATTATTTCAATACGTCTTTCGGTTTAGGTGCGGCGAATCCGCGAAATCATCCCAAAATCAGCCAAATGCGCTCAAAACCCCATGTTATCCAAATGAGCATTTTTTACCAATTTTGTTTGCTCCATAAAATTTGATTATGTAACCCCTGCAAATAGCAGAAATATAAACTCTATTATAATTATTATTATACTCTGCCCTGCTTTATAAATAATCCGCTCTGAGTTCACGCGAGATTTCGGCGCCTTCCCGCGGGAGTTCAGTGGTCACGTGATGCACGTGAGTCACATGACCAAGTAGTCTTAATCATGGCGGTTCTCTCTCGAGGCATGGGGTAGCCACGTAGGGGCAAGAAGGGAGGAATATAGAATTTATTGTTAAAAAGCTGCAGCAAGCCATACACAAAGTGGAGTCTTGGACTATTAAGTGGGGTTTTAGGTTTTCTGTGAATAAGACAAAAGTAATGTTTTTTACCCGAAAGAAAGTTAATAATATACATGTTAAGCTCTATGGGGAGAATTTAGAGAGAGTGAATGAGTTCAAATATTTAGGAATGTGGTTTGATAGTAGGTTGACATGGGGTTTGCATATTAGTAAAATAGAAGAAAAGTGTAAAAAGGTAATTAACATCATGAGATGCTTGAGAGGACGCGATTGGGGAGGAAGTCGGACATGTTTAAAGACAGTGTATGTGGCCCTTATTAGGTCGGTGCTTGATTATGGTTGTATTATATTTAACTCTGCCTCTAAGACTAATCTAAAAAATTAGATGCAATTCAGTATCGGGCGCTTAGAATTGTTGTGGGCAATAAGAACATCTCCAGTGGCTGCCTTCAGTAGAATGAGGGAAATGCCTTTGGATTGTAGAAGGGATCTTCTTAGTGTGACTTATTGGGCAAATCTACGTGGACATGGGAGAATCACCCAGGTTTAAATGTGTTAAAACATGCCAGGGAAGGAGAGAGTACAGTTAACTAGTTTGGTTGAAGTGGAGAGTTTGGCACAGAGTATAGGAGTACACCAGTTGGACATAAGCCCTACAGTCCCAATTTCAGCCGTTCCTCCATGGTTCTTGAAAGGAACCTGTGGTTGATTTAGCCTTGGTGGATGAGAAAGAACTGTAATAGTAGTAATGTGAATGGTACATATTACAAGAATATCAGAGAATCTCCTATTTACACAGATGCATCAAAACTTGGGATTGGTAGAGCTGAGTAGCTTTGTCATCCCAGATTTGGGTTATAGTCGCCAGATAAGAGAGCTAGTGATGGCTTAGCTGTTTATACACTGTGAATTAGTGCCTATATTG
>JBBPFD010000253.1:0-24921 GCA_038363315.1 Mugilogobius chulae | reverse complement strand
GTACCAAAAATAGACCATTGAGAGTTTGGGCTAACCAGTACAAAACTAATGTCATTACTATTTCTGAGACCTGGCTGCATAATAATATTTCAGATGATGAGATTAAAATTGATGGGTTTTGTTCTATATCGTGCCGACAGAGGTTCAAGAGGAGGTGTACCATCTATGTTTTGGCAACTTTAACTGTCTGTGCGAGTCTCTCCAATGGTAAAGCCTGAGTAATGTTGAGTGTCTATCTGTTGAATATAAAGTTTCATGCTAATAAATTACTAACTGTTATTAATATCTACAGACCCCAAGTGCTCCTGCAGATTCAATAATTCCATAATTTCTACTACTAGTTCTTTAAGAAATCAAACAGAAATGATATTCTGGGCGACTTCAATAAAAATGGCTTCACCGTTCCTCCTCCAATGAAAGAAATCTTCTGAGTAGTGTCAACTTTACTCAAATCATAACAGAACCCACCACAGTAGATCTCCTCTTCACTTAGATTGGATCCTTGTGTCACATCCTGAAAAGAATCTCTCTATCGTGGAGTCATGTCTGACTGTTTTAGTGATCACTCTGTTGTATTTTGTGTTTGGAAAAATAAAACTACCTAAAGTCCCTCCTAATTATATTAACATCAGACAAACTAAACATATGAATTCGAATTATTTATTAATTCTGGTAATATTAATTGGGACAGATTTCAGTTAATTCCTTATGCAGAAGATGCATGGAATATTTCTACTCAGAAGTTACTAATATTATGAATAAACATGCTCAAGTTATCCGTGTGAAAGGCAGACATCTGCCCTGGATTATTTCTACTTTGCTTGACCTCTAACAGAAAAAGACCAGGCCTGGAAAAAATATAACTCGTCTAAACATCTACTAACTGGGAAACTATAAATCACTTAGGAATTATTGTAAAACTCAGACAAGGAATGCGCAAATCCTATTATTACAAAGGGCTTTGCTCAAAATTTGGAATAACCCAAAAAGATTCTGGTCCAAACTTAATCAAGTTCTAAATAAATCTAAAAGTAAAAATATTAATCATGTTGTTGTTAATAATGAAATACTGTCTGACCAATCCAAAATCTCAGATGCACTTAATCAACACTTTTCTTCGATTAGCAGCAGTACTTTAATTATGTGTATGGAAGTGTATCAAACGAGCGGTTCTCTGGTTCCTCTTTCTCCTTCTCCAAAGTTTTACCAATCGATGTCGATAATGCTTTATTAGACCTAAAAATCAACTGCAGTGGTGGTCCTGATGCCTTGAGTCCAAATTTCTTAAAATGCAGCACATGTTCTGATGTTTCCTTTAGCTGATTTATTTAATTTGTCACTTAATACAGGTACATTCCCTTCCATTTGGAAGACAGCCAGAGTTACTCCTCTTTTTAAAGGAGGAGATATCTTAGTTACCTAATGTAACTGTAGTTCTATGAGTATGTGCGTAGCCCTCTACGGGCTTCGCTATTGGCTAACACTCGAGGCAGCGCCTCGCACCTGAAGATCAAACAATGTACCGCTCCAATCATGGGACGTGGTTCCCCCACTGGCCGTATATAAGGCCCTGTCCACTATCGCTCGCCCTTCTTGAACTCTAGCACAGTGGAAGACATGCAGGTGGGCCTGCAGGTAGAGGGCAGGTAGAGGGCTACGCACATACTCATAGAACTACAGTTACATTAGGTAACTAAGATTTCTATGTCGTATGTGCTACGCCCTCTACGGGCTTCGCTATTGGCATACCCTACGCGAAGGCCGTAGATCAATGTACTCCCAGCAGGCATACATGATTGGAGCGCACCCGCAAACCTACTTCGTACCAAGTACAGAGAGGCAGCGGGCGAGGTTGAAACTGGATGCAGAGAAGGCACATAGTCCTGCCCGGACCTGCCACAACCACCCGCATGAAAAAGAAACAAAGGTGATGAAAGGCCGCCTCTCCCAAGAGCGCCAAGTCACCACAAGAAAAGCATCCAGAAGGAGTGCTAATGCATTGATGAACTGGTCGCCTCTCCCAAGAGCACCAGGACACCACCACAAAAGTATCCAGAAGGAGTACGAACGAAGGTGAACAGGCCGCCTCTCCCAAGAGCACCAAGAACACCCAGGCAAAAGCCTCCAGAAGAAGACGCTGAGACTGGAAGCAATGCGCAGGTCGCCTCTCCAAAAAGCGCCTGAGGCACATCGCCAACTAAGAGGAAAGTCCTTAGGCCGTCACCTTATGTCGACTCATCCGGCCCGCGATAAAGGACCAAATGAGTCACTGACCGCACTGTCACATCCAACAGATATGACTGCACAAACGTCGACGAGGAGGACCAGGAGTTTGCCAGACAGATCTTCTCTAGGGGCACCCCTCTAAGAGTAGCTGAAGAGGTGGCCACACACCAGGTAAAACGAGCTCTGATGAGTGCAGGAGGGGAACGCCCCTCTGCCTCGTCAGTCATGTGACCCGCCTGGCACACCCAGTGGGCTAAGCGCTGCGAAGAGAGAGCAGTGCCTCAATCCTTCGCATCAAAACCCACAAATAACTGGTCAGAATACCTGAAGCCAGCCGTGCAGTGCAGGAAGCGGCGAAATGCCCTGACCGGACATGACAGGTGACACCGTTCACCCTCCGCTGACGCATGTGGGGATGACAACGCTGTCCCAAGCGGATGACCCTGGACATCCTAGGCTGGAAAGCCTGGTTTGGCCATAACTTCACCAAGCCTCCATCACCGCTGAGCAGAAGAGCGAAGCAGCGGGCGAGCTGCTTTTCTCATGGTCCTAGAGGGAAGACAGACCAAGCCAGAGATGTCTGCCGCCCACCTGTGCCGCGCACATAGACCTACGCCCATGGCGAAAGCTTGTGACATGCAGAGGAAAACAGCCACCGTGGTCCGCAGCTAACTAGGCCCTGCGCTAGTTGCTAGCTAATGCTACGGCCTGTGCAGCATTAGCATAACAGCTGTACACAATACAGTCGTCAGCCTGTCTCGGGCTGGAATAGAGACTTACCGCCAGATCAGAGCGAGGAAGAGGGAAGCAGAGCCAAACTGATCCCGTCCTGCGCTAGTAGCTAGCTAGTGCTATGACCTGTGTAGCATTAGCATAGCAGCGATACACGACACCGCCGTCAGCCTGTCTCGGGCTGGAATAGAGGCTTACCGCCAGATCAGAGCGAGGAAGAGGGAAGCAGAGCCAAACTGATCCCGTCCTGCGCTAGTAGCTAGCTAGTGCTATGACCTGTGTAGCATTAGCATAGCAGCGATACATGACACCGCCGTCAGCCTGTCTCGGGCTGGAGTTGAGGCTTACCTCCGGACCAAAGCGAGGAAGAGGGAAGCAGAGACAAACCTGATCCCGTCCTCGATGGATGGAGCCCCCGACTCGCTGCACCAGTCCAGCACACAGCAATACGGCCGGTATGCTAGCACACGGTGTTGGCGCCAAGCAGCAGCCGCGGGAGAAGAGGAACGCCATGTCTTCTTCATAGGGGGACAATCCGGAGGGAAGGAGGCGCTGGAGCCTTGCTCGGCAAGGCTGCAGCACGGACCGGAGGCACCGTCTTCTCCTCGGACATCTCCGGGTCTGGACCGAGATGCTCCGGGGATTCGGGGCTCATGAAGCCACGGCGCCACTCTCGCTTCTCCCTGGGAAGAGAGCGGCAGACGGGCGGTCTTATCCCTGTGTTGTGCTGCCAACAGAGGCAGAGGAAACAGACGTCGTGTCGGTCCTCGGGGAGAAGAGGGTCTCACATTTGCCATACCCACGGTGCTCGACACCGGAGGGTGACAATCTTCGAGCTGGTGAGTACGGCGAATCCAAATCTTGATTGTAGAGAGTAAATCGTTCTTAAAGAACATGTTAAGAGATCTTCAAGTGCTGAGTGAAAAGAAGGGCGAGCGATAGTGGACAGGGCCTTATATACGGCCAGTGGGGGAACCACGTCCCCATGATTGGAGCGGTACATTGTTTGATCTTCAGGTGCGAGGCGCTGCCTCGAGTGTTAGCCAATAGCGAAGCCCGTAGAGGGCGTAGCACATACGACATAGAACCTACTGATTTGAATAATTATCGTCCGTTTTCTAATATTTGTGCGGTAGCTAAGATCTTTGAAAAGATAATTTTCAATCAGTTGTTCCATTATTTAAATTCATTCAATATCCTGTCCCCTTTTCAGTCTGGTTTTCGTTCTAGTTTTTCTACCACCACTGCCCTCCTCAAATTCACAAATGACCTGTTCATCTCGTTTGATCAAAATCAATATGTGGGATCAATATTTCTTGATCTATCGAAAGCCTGTGATCATTTGGGTCACTATCTGCTTCTTGACAAACTTTATGCACTAGGTCTTAACACCAACGCAATTCTATGGTTCAATTCCTATCTTCATAATAGAGCCCAATATGTAGTTTCTAATGGTGTACAGTCTGATAACATGTATAATTGAAAAAGGTGTGCCTCAAGGGTCCACTCTTGGTCCCCTTTTGTTTAGTATATTTATTAATGATCTTCCAAGTGTCATCTCAAATTGTTCGATAAATATTTATGCTGATGATACTGTTATTTACAACTCAAACTCTGATCTTTCTGTTGTGAAAAAACAGCTGCAACTTGACTTTAATCTGGTTCAAAAATGGCTTCATGAGAATCAACTAATTTTAAACATCCAAAATCTTGTTGTATGCTCTTTGGTACTCACCGTAGATTACAAAACCTCTCCTGATTTTCAAATTCAGTTTAGTGATGGGTCCATGATGCAGAGAACGGATTCTGTTAAATATCTTGGTCTTTGGCTTGACCCTGAACTCAACTTCAAACCTCACATTGATTATATAAACAAAAGAACATATGCTACCTTAAGTCCTTTATATCGCTCTTCTAATTGCTTTACTGTAGAAGTTCGGAAAAGAATAGTCACTCAACTAATTTTACCCATTATTGATTATGCAGACACGATTTATCAAAACACCTATGATTCATATCTTAAACCACTGAATGTTCTTTTCAACTCTCTTTGTAGATTTATTCTTAAATGTCCATATCAAACTCACCATTGTGTTTTATTTGAAAACTCAACTGGCTGCATCCATCCAAAAGACGTGAATTTCACTGGACTCAGTTAATATTTAAATGTATTTATTTTTATTGTCCACAGTACCTCAAACAATTTTTAAGTCCAGTAACTTCATCTTATTCGCTTAGAAGTACCTATTGTCTTACTTTGTCTGTGCCACGAATCTACAAAGAGGTTGGACGAAGGTCATTTCAGTTCAAAGCTCCTTCAGACTGGAACAAGTTACCCACATACTTAACATCTTTTGGTTTATTTAAGTCATCTTTATCTGTTCATCTTAAAACTTCTTGTCACTGTTTCTAGTACTACTAAAATATTCTGAATAATACACTCCTTTTTGTGGTATTTGTTTATTTATTTTTATTTCTATTATTGTTTTTAATTTATTTTGTTATTATTTTATTATCATTATTTTATTTATTCATTTATTCTTTAATACCATTGTAATAATGGTAGTACGGTTACTAAGAAACTTACTTACCAACTATGTTGGTATTGATGTCACTTGTAATGCTGTTTTGCTGTGGATGTCATTACCTTGTGTATTGGTACAATTTTTGTGTTTCTGTGTACATTTGCAGGAGTGAGGAGAGGTGTGAGTGAGCAAGTTTGTCTTGTCTTGTTTTGTTTGTTTCTTAAATATTGTTTTCTTTATAACAACTGTACTGATTATTATGTACCGGTACTGTTATATGTTTTATGTTTTGGACCCCCTCGAAAACGCAGCTTGTTCTCATGGATAAGCATGTGAATACCACGCTATTGTAAACAGCGTGTCATATGAACGCAACTTCTATTTTATGCGTGTGTATTTGACGCGTTTCTGTCCCAGTTCATTTCAATGGTGAATGTTAAGAGGTGTTATTATTCATGAAAACTAACACAATCCTAATCCTAACCCTAACCAACTCCAAGCCAAAGAGCTAAAGTTACCCATTGTTGTAACTTCAGACTTAAATTTTGCCGTTAATCCCTTGAAAAACCTCGTGTTTGTCGTCAACCACTAGGCGTGTCCAGACTACGCTGGTAAAAACGAGCGTGTAATTGCACGCCAAAACAGGCAGTGGGCGTTGTCGTGACACGCAATTTGTTATGGCGTGCTATTTTACGCAATCCATGAGAACACGTTAGAAAACGAGATGGCACATCTCAAGGGCATTCCATAAATAAATAAATAAAATAAGACTGAGATAAGACTGAGGTAAGACTGAGCTATTGTAAATTGCTGATATTCTCTAGAAAGATTACAAAAGATAAAATAAAGGTAATAAAAAAGCTTGGTTCTTGGATTTTAACGTTAATTTGAGAAATGCTGACACATTTACATTACAATTCTTAATTTGAGGAAAGTTCTTTTCCAGTTGGTTACATTTCATTTTTCCCTGGAGACAATTTATTTGTTTCTTTTTTCAGTTTTAAACCAAATTCTCTTCAAACTGTCAGAAATAATTTGAAACCAGTGAAATATTCAGTTTGTAAACAAATAAAATAAATGTAATGAAAACAACTTAAATCAGATTCAAATTCTGAATCCAAGTTATTTTAACAGAAGTTTTGTCACAGATCACGGTTTGACCCAAAAGCAACGACGACGCCAGGGTGGGTCTTGGGGGGTCCCGCGACCCCCCAACCAAAGGCTCTGACCCCCCATTGCCCCCCAAGCAAACGTATCTTCTCTGCCAATTACTGAGACTCGGTTTTATGACAGCCCCGGTGCAGCGCCTCGCGCTCCAGCATCGGTCCGACTCCTGACCAAGGCGTTTCATAAAGTCTGTCTCGTGCACGCGAGGTCGACTCGGCCCTGATCGAGTGCTGCGCGATCATGTCTTTCTATCTCCGCATGTATTTGCCTGGTGCTGTGCTCCGGTTCAGCGTAAGCGCGCCGTGCCACACACACAAGCAGAGGAACAGCCCGCACCACGACACGGCAAGTCACAGAAGAGCCGTCAGCGAGGACCAGTGACACATGGGCAGTGTCCGCGGTCTAACGCCTAATTTGGGATGTAATTTAGAAATCACACACAAACTGTGGTTGCTCTGATCACAGAACAACATCAAACTTGTATTCTGCCTGTGAAGCAGCTCCTGCCGTGTGCACTGTAAAACTAACACTGTAAAAGTATTTAAAAATACTAACACTGCCAAGTAGCTTACTAGTAGGAATAGACTAAATATAATAGGATAATAATCATAATAATCATAATAATAATCATAATAATCATAATCATAATCTCAATAATCATAAAAATATTATTATAAAAATAATATCACAAAGTTGGCTAGTAGACATGTTGTTTTTATGTAAAAGTTGAAATGTAGGCACATGATACCATAATGTAAGCTATTGTTTTTTGTGAGTAAATGAACCAGACTAGAACTGTTAAGACTGGATCAATAAACAATATATCAAGTTGTATCTAAATCCTTAACAATTATATAGAAATTCTTTGTCCCTCCTGTTTATAAACTAGACCCCCCATCACCCATCCCCCCACCCCCCGTCGCTACCCAAAAGTGTTTCTGTTTTTATCAAACTGAAAATGTGAGATCAGACTTTCACTTTTACCTGAACAAACCACCTCCAGACCCCAGGGAGAGTCAAAGTAAGAGACACTGACACAGTCTCTCACTGCAGTATTCCTCATCACACAGGCAGATATGATCCCCCACGCAGGAGACTCTGGAAAACCATCTCTGATTCGTCCAGAAACAGCAGAGCCACAGTCCAAGAGTCGACACAGAACATCTGTGGCCTCCAGGTCCAGGACCTATAGGAGCTCATCCCTCGTCTCCACTCTCCTTCATGTTTCACCTTCACAGCTCCAGCACAGCGACTGGCCCTCCCACCAGCCTGAGCCAATCTGAACACACAAGAGACAGAGTGAAGTCCCGCCCCTTTACCTGAGGCCCCGCCCTTCCCCGTGTGTTGAGTGTTTTACCTGCTGAGCCGTTGTTTTCCGTCAGAACTCCTGCACAAACAAAGACACACGTCACTAAACTGTTGGTCACGTGACTTTTCACACTAAAGGAACTTTTCTCAGTCACTGCTACTGTTTTAGTTCCCATTGTATTTGCGTTCACAGCGAGCAGGAACTATGGACCGGGGCCACACTTGAGGGACTGTTTCAGCTCCTGCTCTGGGGCAGGTTCTTTCAGTCGGACCAGGAACCTTTTGTGACACACACAGGGCCGTACGCAGGAGTTCAGACACACCGAGGTCCAAAATGATTTCATTGGTTCTCTATTATTTAAGCTAACTGATAGACTTTAAATACTTTTGACCTTAATAACTTCTTTTGAACAATGCAACAATGCAGTATACTGTAATTATAATAATACATTTCATACAAAGGTGTAATGGCCCTTTTCACAGAGCTGAGGCTACGCTAGCTCCGGTTAGCCTGACACCTGTGGATAGTTCCTTCTTGTCCCGTTCATTCCTTTTGGGGAATTTGCCGAGATGCGCTAATATGAATTAATTAAAAAAAAAAAATCACAGCCACATAAAAATACATGGCATCCTAGAGTGTTTTTATATAAAGCTAGTTCAGTTTGTAGAGTTATTTTAACATGAATAAATAAATTAAATACAGGTTAGCATTAGCTTCAGAGACAGAACGACAGAGCTGGCAAAAGTACTGAAGTTCAATACTCAAGTAAAAGTACAGCTACTTCTGTAAATAATTACTTTAGTAAAAGTAAAAGTCCTGCTTTACTTGAGTAAAAGTACAAAAGTACACCTATGCAAATGTACTTCAGTAAATAAGAGTCAAAAGTACACTCACTGACAAAAGTTCTGATCTAGTCAAGTAAAACGACTTGAATTCAGAATATTCATTTTAATTTGAGTTATTTAATCAGAAAAGTTTGTAGCTTATTTCACTTGTTTCAAGACATTTATGTTGTTTTCTAGAGACGTGAGCTTGAATCAGATTTGCCAGTGAGACGAATAAAAATGTCTTTAGCAAACAATTTGTCCTGAAATAAAAAAAAAAAACACATTCGAAACAAGTTCAATTATTCATCCTTTTTTTTTTTTTCATTTTCTACCGCTTAATCCCGTTAGGGGTCGCGGGTGACTGGAGCCTATCCCAGTGACTTTGGGCCTTGGGCGGGGACCACCCTGGACAGTGGCCAACTTGCCGCAGGGTTAGACAGACAACCATTCACTCTCTCATTCACTCACTAAGGGAAATTTACAGTGATGCCCAATTAACCTAAACATGTTTGTTTTTGGAGGTGGAGGAAACCGGAGAAAACCCACGGTGACACGGGGAGAACATGCAAACTCCACCCAGAGAGATCGTGAGATGTTGATATGGTCCGACCCGGGAGTCGAACCCACGACCTCCTTATTGGGAAGCCAGAGCTCTAACCACTCTGCCACTGTACACCCCAAGTTCAATTATTATTTGGTCTATCAAGTTTAACCATCTTAATCAGAAACAAATACCAAAAAAGAAGATTAAAATCTAGATTTTTAAGACATTTATTTTATTTTATTTTTTTTTGCATTTTAATTTTGGTTTGTAATGCATGTGAGTGTGAGATGAGCTTTAATTACTTATAATTAATCTGACATTTATCATGATGTGATAGATGCATAATTGTTAGAAATAATCAAGTTTTTGGCCACTTTTCCTGGTTCACTTGATACACAGCAGCTCTGCACTAGCTTTTGTGGCTCATAAAGTAACTCATCTGTTTTAATATACAAGGAGTAGAAAGTACAGATATTTCTTGAAAAATGTAAGAAGTAAAAGTAAAAAGTCACCATATTGTTTTATACTCAAGTAAAGTACAGATACTAAAGTACAGTACTTGAGTAAAAATACTACTTCACATTTTATAACCACTCATCTGGATGTCACTTGTGTCATCAGTTAATTATTTAATTAGTTTACGACATTTGAGTGAGTCTAACGAGGGAATGAACTGACCGGAAACAACGAACCACTGGTTTATTCACACTGGAGCTAGCCAAGCCCCAGCAACGTGAAAAGGGCCTATTTGTTGACTTTTACATGAGTTTTTTATACATTGAGTTTACCTGAGGGGCCTTTTGGTAGAATATCAGCAGATCAGCAAACTGGTGCCCCCTGGTGGTTTGTTTGTAACCCTTTATTTGGAAAAGTATAGATGCAGTTTGCTTTAATCTGGGGTATTTTAATCTTCTTTTACAATAGTTGATTTGTGTGTTATCTCATAATATAATTGTGCTTTTCACCCAGGTTCACAGTGTGTTTGTGTCAGTGTTTCTCAGCGGAGCCTCGGTCCTAGAGTGCCCTTCCTCTCTCCACCTCGGCTCTTTCCTGAGCTCCAGGGCTGGACTGACAAACTCCTGGTCAGGCCCTGTCCCTGGTCAGGCTGAGATTTAAAACGTGGCTGTTCTGTGCTTCTCCAGAATGCACCTGTGGTCGGACTCACGATTAGGGGTGTGCATTGCCGTTAATCTGGCGATACGATACAAGTATCGAATATCGTGATATATTGCCAAATTGATATTTTGGGACTCCCATACTCACGATAGGATCTGAGACTCACAATAGGATCTGAGACTCACAATAGGATCTGAGACTCACGATAGGATCTGAGACTCACGATAGGATCTGAGACTCACGATAGGATCTGAGACTCACGATAGGATCTGAGACTCACGATAGGATCTGAGACTCACAATAGGATCTGAGACTCACAATAGGATCTGAGACTCACATAGGATCTGAGACTCACACACAATAGGATCTGAGACTCACAATAGGATCTGAGACTCACATAGGATCTGAGACTCACAATAGGATCTGAGACTCACGATAGGATCTGAGACTCACGATAGGATCTGAGACTCACGATAGGATCTGGACTCACGATAGGATCTGAGACTCACGATAGACCTGGGACTCACCATAGGATCTGGGACTCACGATAGGATCTGGGACTCACGATAGGATCTGGGACTCACCATAGGATCTGGGACTCACCACAGGATCTGATTCTCACGATAGGATCTGGACTCACGATAGGATCTGGACTCACGATAGGATCTGGACTCACGATAGGATCTGGACTCACGATAGGATCTGGGACTCACGATAGGATCTGGACTCACGATAGGATCTGGGACTCACGATAGGATCTGGGACTCACGATAGGACTCACGATAGGATCTGGGACTCATGATAGGATCTGAGACTCGTGATAGGATCTGGACTCATGATAGGATCTGAGACTCGTAATAGGATCTGGACTCATGATAGGATCTGAGACTCGTAATAGGATCTGGACTCATGATAGGATCTGAGACTCGTGATAGGATCTGGACTCATGATAGGATCTGAGACTCGTAATAGGATCTGGACTCATGATAGGATCTGAGACTCGTAATAGGATCTGGACTCATGATAGGATCTGAGACTCGTGATAGGATCTGGACTCATGATAGGATCTGGGACTCATGATAGGATCTGGGACTCACGATAGGATCTGGGAGGGTTTGTGATGAGCCGAGCCGTGCCAGTCCAACTTACAGCTCAACACAGTAAAACGATAATAAAGGCACAATAGTGAGTTTGGCGTCGTTACACCCGCCGCTCAAACACACGTTTTATTGCACTTGTTTTATTTTTGTTCTTATGTTGCCAAGTTTGTTGATGTCTGTTCAAACACAGTTAGTCCTATGGGTTTTTATTTTTGAAATTACTCCTATAAATGTTATGTTGTCAGTTTTGAGGGGAATTATATTACTTTTTTGACTTTTTAATTTTCAAAACAAAAATTGTGTCAGACTTAGATTTGGGTCACTTTAAAAAAATAATAGCTTAAGAATAACTATGATCTGTTCATAATAAGAAATGGAATATTTGCTGTGCAGAGGTGGAAGTTTAGGTTTATCAGTAGTTTTGTTTTCTTTGTAGTGGTAGTGGTGATAATAACTTACAAAGTTAATTGTATAAAACCCCTGTGATAAAGTGCATTTTGGACTATTCCATGTTCCCCGCTGTAATGGTATGACCCATTTCTTCTAGAAACTTGTTCTGCCCAGTGTTACCTGTGAGAGCGTGGTTGATTTGTGTTGTGTTTATCGTGTGCGTCAATGCCAAAAGTAAGTGTTGTATTATGTTCATATTTGCATTTGTGTAAATGTGCCCATTTCCAGGGTGTTTGTTTATGTGACTGCCTGTATTTATACTGATTTTAATTGTTCCTTTTTTCTGTTCTTTTTACAGAAACCACACAAACCCACACACATATAAACCTGTTCAATGATGCTGTTCAAATAAAGTTCACTGGAAATACATCAGAGACTCTAGATATTCATCTTTTCAGTCACCTGCTTCTGACAGAGGCTAGGAAAATCACGTTGCTCAGCCAGTACTTGCATTACGCACACATCCTCAACATTAATGACTATTGTTATTATTTTTTATTTTATTATTAACTATTTGTTTTTATATGATGATAATTTGTACTGTTAATTTTATTTTGGTCAAATTTTGCTTTTGTGTCTGTTGTATGTTTTTTTTTTTTTTTTAATAATTTAAGATGTAAATAATTAGTGTGAGTGTGTGTGAGTGTGTATGAATGGTGTGTGCTCGGGGGTGGGGCGGGGGCGTCTTGGGGCTTGTATTGTATCGATTTTATTGGACCTCTGTTGCATTGACTATAAAAAAATAGTACCAAAGAGGACCTCGCGGACCTCGATGCTGCGTACGGTCAGGGACACAAACACATTTACAACATGTTTTATCCTTTCTCACATTTAGACAAACTTTCTTTATCCTGGAGAAAAACAGAAGCTCCCACAAAACAGGTTTAAATGTGTAAACAGGAACTGGAACCAGGAGGAAGCTGAAGAACTGTGTTTGACGGTGAATGTCAGTGATGTTTGGAGCTTCTGGACGCCACAGTTTGATGTGGAAAACAACAAAAACACATTAGAAGACATTAAATTAGTAGACGCGCAATCTGCAGCTTTGTTCAGTTCGACGCCATTTTCCTCCGGTAAACATGACGACGCAAATAAACTGAACTCAATGGCATTATGGATAAAACGAGCTAAAACAAGCGATTTCAGCAAAACCACGAGCAAAACGGACTGATTTGTGTCTTATGAAGCATTTTTAAACAACTTTGGCGATGTCAGATTATATTTCTCAAACTATTCTATTCGTAGCTGAAAATGCTCCTTCAGTCACCGATGAGACAGACGCTCCTCCACAGAAGCTGTAACTTTAGTTTAGTTTAGTCTTTATTTGTCATGTACACAATTCATTAATCTTAATAAAAGAAGAGATGAACTGCACCAGATTTAGCTGTTGCTACTTTCCAACTGCAGTCCCTGGCAGGTGAGCACACAATAAAAAACATATACAAAGAAGACCCAATCCGTCCAGAAGTTTCCTTTTTTTCTGAATAAAACTGAAATGAAGGGCTATTTTTTGTTCTTCATTTTTAAACACATAATACTATCGTCATTCATAAGCCTATATTCATGACCCACAGCAGCAGTTTATCTAGTGTAATACAAGAGTTTGATCTTTCTGTTCAATCTTTGAACGCATCATCACCTGTCCTGGTCCTGCTAGACGAGTCGTTTCCCTCTGCTTATGGACTCTGGCTCCACAAACATAAACTCTATAACTTTGCCTTAGGGCCCAGACACACAGCAAGCGACAAAAATGACGTGCGTGAACAAGCGAAACTACAGCCGTGCGTCCACGCATGGGTGGCCACACTGCCAGATGCAGCAGATGCCCCGTGCGCGCCTGTGGTGCGTCAACGCCAGCCACTCATCTGTGTTTCTCAATGGGAAAGCTGTTCAAGTTTGTCTGTCTGTGTTTCTGCTAATGTATCCCGTCTATAGTGAAAATAACCACATGAATAGCAGGGCTCCAGACTAACTTTTTTCACTAGGAGCACTGTAGCCCCTAACTGATTCAATTTAGGGGCACAGGGAAAAATTTAGGGGCACTGGTCGTAAATCGATAATTTACATATAATTATTAGTAGTTTAAATTTACAATGTACTTTGTTGTTTTAATTTATAATCAGATCATTTATTTTGTTACAAAATTTTCCAAAAATTATTAAATATTAAAATAACAGGCTATTTATGAAATGTTAACAGCAGGAAAAACAGCAGTAGCAAAAGGGCTGCACCAATAATCAAAATCTATCCAAATTCAGTCACTTCTCTACTACCTTTACTCAATAGGTCAGTAAGCCTATTATGCTGTTCTTTAACACACATTGTAAAAGTAAATGGAACATTACAAGTCTTGAGGGTTATACTTATTTATACTGTGTACATTTAGAGAATATTAATAAATACCACAGTCAGAGACAAAATGAAACTTATTTGCAGTTAGATTATTATATAGCCTAGGTCTACTCATTTACGCTTATTTGTATTAGTTTTAAATACAAAAAATATAAAGTGAAATGGACTGTTAGATCCAGGCCTATTATAAAGCACAAACATTGTAAAATGTGATGTGTTTTTGACATGACGTGAGTGCAAAATTATCTGCTTAAAAATACAGCCTCACACAGCGGATTCCCACAAACAGCGCATCCTCAGCTCCGCACAGCTCCTCACAGGGGGGTCACCTGTAGCCTATCTGACCCGAGCCATCCACCTTACTGCCTCAGCGCGTAAAACCCAGAGGTGGGCCAAAAACAAGTTTTTGAGGATGAAGATGTTTCTCACGGATTCCGGATCGCGTCTCTGTAAAGGATTGAGTTGTAAACGAAGGGAAAGCGGAGCGCTCAGGACACACAGTGCATGAGGACCGAGCACGCGCACGGACTGAAGTGAAACGAATGGGAGGAAACAAAATGAACGGACTGTGAATACTTTGTTGGCCCGTGTATTTACACGCAAGCCATAACACGTTGGTCACGTTCTGTGGCGCTCGGAAAGTTTTACTTTGACGCACGGAATAATGCTGACATGGAGATCCAAAGCGGTGGGGCAGTGGAACGGAGGCAGCGCGCTTAGGAGCGACGAGAAGTGGAGGAGCAAACGCACAAGGTAACACGCAACACACCTACTGCTCTCCTCTGTGCTCTGTGCGTGACAAAGAAGAGCAGACCCCAAATCGATCTTTTACACTTTGCGCAATGACGCGCTCGCTGGACATTTCACAGCCCTGATAAGCGTTGTCATGAATGATATAAATGAAGTCGAGTTACGTTGGAACGCACTACCCGTGAGTGCGTGCCCTTGTGTTCGCTCCAGAGTTAAATACACGAAAACCATGCCGCTTGTTACAGATTTAACGCTGTCAAACACGAGACAAAAATGAAAAAAGGCGTTTTAATTTCTGCTCGCACCGGAGCGAGTGGCTGAAAAAAATACTCGCACTGGGGCTAAAAATAGTCGCAAAATGCGAGCATTTGCTCGCAGTCTGGAGCCCTGAATAGGCTTCTATTTCCCCTCTGGACAGGCTGATCACGGCAAACGCGAGGTTTTCAATAGTAAATATGAAAACTCAAGCAGGCAGTTCTATTGAAGCAGGACTCCGTCACACAGTCCAGGTCTGTCCCAGGACGTGTGGTGCTGATGGCAAGTACACACATACAACTGTAGAAGCCTGATTTCTTTGTATTCTCTGTATTCTACGCCTCTACGCAACTACGCCAGCGTCAAGCGACAAAAAAATAGGTTGGATTTTTTCGCTCACAATTCTCACGCGCCCAACGCTCGCACGACGTCACGCTCGCTACGCGCGTCAAGCGCCGGGTGTGTGGCCAGTCTCATTGACTTTACATGTTTTCTAAACGATACACGTGCATCGTTGGGCTATTTTTAACGGCACGAAATACGCTTGCAGTGTGTCCCTGGGGTTAGTTACATCTATAGCCTGTCCGTCCATGGGAGTGGATCTCTCTTCACTGTGGTTCTCCTCCAGGTTTCTCTTTTCCCTTAGGGTTTTTGTTGAGTTTTCCTTGCCGAGAAGGAGGGTCTAAGGACAGAAGGAGGTCTAAGGACAGAAGGAGGGTCTAAGGACAGAAGGAGGGTCTAAGGACAGAAGGAGGGTCTAAGGACAGAAGGAGGGGTCTAAGGACAGGGGATGCTCTGGACAATCATTCATCTGCTCTACTAATAATCTGCCTTGACATGCTTGATCAAATGTTTCATTGAATGTGTATTGTTTTATTTTGATTTCCTATTATTCATATTTTCTAAAATTAATAATCTTGGGAAGTCCTCAGAGACGACTGTTGTTGTGATTTGGGCTATACAAAAATAAATTCATTTGATTTGATCACACGTGACCTTACGTGCCTCGAAAAAAAAAAAATGTAATTTTTGGCGATTTCTTAAACAACACTTTCTCCAACCCAGTTATGCCATACACCATCAGTTTGCATTGGTGGCTATGCTAGCAAAAGTTTATATTTTAAAACATTTACTTATAGGATTTGGGTATGGTTAGGATTAGGGTTAAGTTTAGGTTAAATTCATTTGGTTATGCTAACCGGGACGCGGCATAGGCCGCGACAATACTAATGTTGACACGTTTGGTTGTCGAGAATGTGTTTTTTTTAAGTTTCGTGTGAAAATATTTTTGTCTACAGACTGTTTCAGATTCCACTGTTTGATCGTTTGAAAGGAAAAGTCGTCTGTGCAGAAGCAGAGGATCTTTTCAGCATTGCACAGTTTCTGTTTGAAGTGGACCGAGTGGATCGAGTAGTTTGTTCTGAACAGTTTGATACATTTTTCAAGGGCGGTGGACCAGTGTTATTCACAAACTTGAATAGAATTCTTAGATTTGGAATAAACAATTAAATTGTCAAAACTAAGCATTTTGTATTTATTAAGGATTATTTGGTGTTATTTATGTAATTTGTCTGCTTCTCTCACTAGAAACAAGTAAAAGAGACGTTTTGTGTCACTAGAGTCTTAAAAGATGCATAAGTTTGCTAGCCGTTAGCAGTTTTATACACAATTTTATCTACAATAAAACACTAAAAAGTTTGTAAACTCCACAGTAACTTGTAACAAGGCTCTGGCCTTTGGTAAATGTGGTCGGTAGGTTTGTACCAGTGACACTCTCTGGATCTTTTATAACGTGCGTTTTTTGTGGGCTAATGCTAATGGCTATAGGAAAATAAACAGGAGTGTCACGTCACTTTTTGTACCGGAAGACCCGATTGGTACCGTTAGCCTTACTTCTTTTACATTGTTTTATTCGTATTGAAATTTTAATTAAACACAGACGAAACGAATCTATTAAACACAAAATTCCCTCACAGATTTCAACAAAGCAAATGATTGTAAAATGAGATTTTTACTGTTTAAAGCCGTAAATGCCTGATTAAGCTAGTTCCGGCTGCTACTGTTAGCTTAAAATGGCCAATAAATAAATGTGCCGTTTTGGGCTTTCTATTGGCAAACCTTTGCAAGATACATTCATAAATATCAATATAAAGAAATAATATTAACTGCACACTTACAATAATGTGTTTAAAGACGCAATTTCGGTCTGCGCATGCGTCATTGACCTAAAAAGGAACTTCCGGACGAATCGGGTTACCGGTACGAAAAGTGACTTGACAAGGAAAACGCTCTGGACTAGCTTAAATCTTACCGGACTAGCTCAGATGCTAAGTGTTCGGATAGCATCAGAGAGATCATTGTCTTTGGACTGACTGAGATACTATAGTCAGGGTAGCGTCAATGAGTTATAATAATATAATAATCGTGGCCTGCTGAGGGGGAAAGCGTCTCATGCCTCACCATAATAAAGTAGAAGAAGCTAAACTAAATATACTGTATATATATAATCTTCACAATTTATTTGGCAAATTCCATTTTCATAAAGTAAATTTGCAAACTCAAACCATATTTTCAAGAATTTATCATAGAAATAACAAATTATATTCAATCTGCAAGCCAATCTACAAACAAGACATATCAATTGTTAATCTGCTTCAACGATGCACATAACAATAAACTTCATTCATCAATCATTTATTAAAGACCTCTAACAATGTTTTTGTCCTTTATTTTTACATTTATTTATTTAGTTTCATTTGCTGAATGTATTTTATGTTTAGAGTTTTGTTAAATAAAAAAATTAATAAAAAAATAAATAAAGGAAGCTAAACTGTTTACCTCTTTGAAGACGTTTTCTGGTGTATTTTTAGTACACTAACTCAAGTAAAGTCACAACAGCGTTTAAATGGAGGTTACTCTAATGTTGTTATGTCAGAAAAACTAAACAGAAAGTTAAAAAAGATGCTAAAAGACGCCAGGCGGCGCTAGCATGACGTTAGCATTTTAGCTCGCAGCTACCGTTAGCATTGTTAGATATATTTACATACTTGGAAGGTTGAATCTCTTTGTTTATCTCCATGTCTTCGTGTCTGTAGTTGACACAATATCTCTCCTGAAGTCCACATTTGCTGTTGTAGTTGTTGAGCCGTGAAAACTGTTGTTCTGATTCACTCTGTGTTAGCTTTCCCCCTCGGAGGTCCGTTAGTGAGCGTTTCCATGGTAACTAAAGCAGCAGCTGCGGCGGCCATCTTGTGTAGGGAGAATCTCAGACAAACTCACAGAAGCTGAACTTTTATAATTTTTCCTTTTCATATTTGTACTTTTATTTTTGCTTCTCTTGGACCAAACTAAAGTGAAAACATGGTGGAATAAACAGACTTTTAAAGGAACAGCAGTGAAGGAAACACAAGAATCAGACGAATCCAGCCCAGAGCAGGGTTTTTACATTTACACTGATTCAGACCCAAAACACACAAATATATCATTATCTGTGACATGATCAACTTTAATCTGTCAGTTATGAGAGAGAGAAATAAAACTCTACAAACGTCATAGAAAATGTCCAGTTTTACTTTTGTCAGAAAAACACTTTTACAAAATAAAGACTTTAATTGTGACGAGCTTCATTGAAGATTTAGTTTAAGAATATTGTTTGAATTACACAGTTTATTTGAAGGATTCAAAGTCATATTGGATTAGAGTTTGTTCTAGTTTCTGGCCGACAGAGGGCGCTGCTGCTCCGTTCTTTATGCAATGAGCAGAAGAACATGCAGACTCTGAAAACTACGTCATTATCGTCTGAACTATCTTTATGTCGGAAAGAAAACACCATTCGACCATTCTCAGTAAAAACAAGCTAAGCTAAAGTCACCAACGAGTTCAGTTTAAAACAAGACAAGAAGAGCCGGTCCAAACCGGGACAAACTGGACTAAAAACACCAAATCTAATCATCAGACATGAGAACGTCAAAAGACTGACCTGAGAAACATCCGAGGAACAGGAGCAGCGCTGTGAGGGCCATGAACCAGTCTGAACCCGGTCTGAACCAGGTCTGAAGCAGGTCTCTCAACTGGTCTGAAGCAGGTCTAAAACTGGTCTGAACCAGGTCTAAAACTGGTCTAAGTCTTGCCTCTGAGCGTTTCCTGTTTTTCACATCTTCTTATCGTTTCATCGTTTGTGGTTTTTCTCTCTTAGACACAGAAGCTCTTCCATAATCTGATGTTTTTCGTCTTGTGCTTTCTTATTTTGAAGATTCTTCACATTAAACGTGACCAAACATTGGATTAGTTTAATCCAGACTAAAGAGAATCCCTGTGGAGCTGGATTAGTTGAGGAGACTTTTGTTCTTTTGGAGGGAGACATGTTCAGATATCATTTCATTGACTTTTATTTAACCAGGAAAGTCCCAGAGAGATTCAGAATCTCTTTTGCAGGGAGCAATGGGGGAGGCATTATTGGACATGTTTTTAGTGGTAAGAGAAACCGGAGTATCTAGAGGAAACCTACGCAGACACAGGGAGAACATGCAAACTCCACAGAAAGACCCCAGTCGACAGGGAATTGAGCCCAGGACCTCGTTGCTATGAGGCCAGAGCACTAACCACTGCGACACCAATATTTAAAACAATGGGACCCTTGTTTTTCAGTGCATAAAAATATTCTCATGTTAAAGACTTTTCTCTACTTTTTTATGGCTGTAAAATTACAGTAAAATATATATTTTTAAACGTTTTTTAATTATTAAATGTGTGAATCCACTTCTGTTGTGAGTAAAAACTCATTCTCACAACAAAGAAACTGATTCTTTGTCCAGACTTATAAAAAGCAGATTCTCAGAGGTGAAAATGTGACACAAATATGAATCTAAACTGGATTCATTTGTTTCTTTCATTCCAGCCTTGGACAGGTTCAAAATCTTGGATGATTTTGTAGTTTTTGTTTCTCTTGTTCTGTTTTTTCTCTTTGTCCCATTGACTTCCAGTAGAAACATGGTTATTTATTGCTCTGAATATTCCCTATAAAAGTGTGATTTCCAAACATTTGTGTTTGTTCCTTTTCAGAAGAGCTAAAATGTGTCATTTTTAGACTTGATAATGAATTGTGTGTATTTCCCATTGAAACAGGCCTGTGAACAGTAAGACACAGTTCTGTCGTATGTGCTCCGCCCTCTACGGGCTTCGCTATTGGCTAACACTCGAGAAGCGCCTCGCGCCTGAAGATCAAACAGTGTACCGCTCCAGTCATGGGGACGAAGTTCCCACACCTGCCGTATATAAGCACCGTTGGGAGAAATTTTGCGGTGGATGCCTGATTTAACTTTGGAAGTCTCCTCCAAAAATCAAAAGTCCCTATGGAGCTCATTAGGGACTTCTCCAAGGGGTACATGTCCCGCCCAGAACTCATGACTCGATGAGCATATTACATTTTTAGTAGGACTGGGCAAAAATCGATAAATCGAGTTTGTATTTTTAGAAATTCAAGTTTTTATAACTGGATTTGATTTTGCGGCGCTTGCCTTGTCCTTACAGGCTTCCGTACAGCAGTGTGCGTTCAGTTCTAGTCCAGTTCATGTACACATAAAAATTGTGATTGCTTTGGTCTTCAGAAAAGAAATTAATCACCAAAATCACCCTGTGATGTTGTCGTCCTTTTGTGCCGCTCGTCTGTGCAGTCCTTATGCTAACAACAGCCGCTAACATTGCTAACAGTAGCTTCGTGCTTGTTCATGTTTAGTGACTTTTTCAAATTGAAAAAGGTAAATGCGATGATTAAGGTGAGAAAAAGGTTTGCGGTAACGGTTAAGATAAAAAAATATAACAGTTTAGGCCAGTTTAGCAAAAGAAATAAACTTGTTACCATGGCAACCAGCTCACTTCTGTCCCTCCGGACCAGACTATCAGCACTAACCACTGAAAATGAATCCAGCGATTGGACTGGGCAGAATCAGAGCTTTAAAACCAAACCCCTCAAATTATAACTCCCTTCTCTCTCCATAAAGAGCTTTTGAATATTCCTGGGAAGTGTACTTTTACTTGCTTTACAAAACATTGTGCAGTATAAAAATCAACTAAATCAAAAAATGTAATAGTTTAGGCTGCAGAAATAAACTATTAGTGTGATTCCAAAATCCTGCCTCATGTATAACTCTTATTGCACGTTTCTGGATAAAGTTAACTTTATCATTATTACCCCATACTTCTCTAAAAGATATTCATTTTAGTAATGATGGAAACACTGTGTCTTGTATGTGGTTTCCAGGTTAATTTGCTATAGTATTTCTAAGAATTTAATTTCAGTTACTAAATCCATAACAATACCGTCTAAGTTTATTTCTCTGTCTGAATTCCCATTATAATTTCCAAAGAACAGTACTTTAGTTTTTAATTTATTATTATCCATCCATATTTTTAGTGTACTTAATTCATTATTTATAATATGTATTAAGTTATTATAATTATCACTTGAATAGAATATATTGGTGTCATCCGCAAATAAAACAAATTTCAATAATTTAGAAACATTAAAAATGTAATTTAAATATAAACTGAACAGTTTTGGGCCCAATATCGATCCCTGTGGAACCCCAGATTCAAACTCAGCCATTTTCACAAACTTCTGTCTCTTGGTTAGATAGCTTTAGACCCAGTTCAAAGCCACTCCCCTTATCCCATATTGTTCCAGTTTTTTAAACAATATTTGGTGATTAATTGTAAGTCAATGAATATTCCAGCTGCATAATAACATATGTATGAAAAGTGCTTTATAAATAAAGTTTGATTTGATTTCTGCTTTGTTTGTCTGATGCAAATGTTCAGAGAGAAACAGAAAAAAAAAAAAAAAAAGCGCATGTTTTTCGTGTTTTCAGATCGAGGCCATTTGTATTCAGACCATAAGTGATCCACACCAGAATCGGTTTGCAATCGCCTCAGACCGACCTAAAGAGCTGGTCTCAGGCCGATTGTTTGATTCGGATCAGAGTTTGCTTGTCTTTATTCAGACCTGAAAAAAGTCCGAACTTTACGGGGAAACGAACTCTGGACTGTTTAAATCTGACCAAATTTTTGTAGGTCCGCATACACCCTCTATCTGGCTGCTTGTTGCACTGTCTTTGTCTGACTCAATATACAATCATATATATAATAATAGTAATGATGATAGTAAAAAATCCTATTAGATCTATCGATATCTATCTAAAGTGCGCATCTGCCATAATATAATAAGTAATTTCCCGCCTCTTTATTCTGTTGTCTACATTGGTCTGAAAACGTAAAGATATTTTCTTGCGCTTGTTTCTATCAAATAAGGCACTTTCCTTTTTTCATTTATAACCCTGTGTGTTTGCGCAATAAACAGCAAAACAGTAACGCTTGGATCTTCTTACCGTAATGGAGTACAAACGAGGATCTATACAAACCAGACTACCAAAGCGCTTCCGGGCGGGTCCTGACTCGCTTAGTCCATTTAAAATCCATTTGTCTAGAAAAACAAGAAAGCACTGCTGCCCCCGGTCCCGCTGCTACAGCGAGCAGTCCGCTGCGTTTGCCACCAAATCCTCATGAAATACATCCTCCCCACGAGTGCCAGGTCTGTGTTTCGTTGCACACAAACCCCGGCTCCTGTCGCCTCACCTCGGGCTAGAGTCTGGGTTTGGACCCATGTCCTGTCCTGCTTCATTTTCGCTTTTCCACACTGACAAACTTTATAGATCTAATTACAAGTCTATGACAATTATCATAAGGTCGTTATGATAATGAACAAATAACGGGTTGCTACTTTACTACAAAGCCTAACTTTAATCCACAAACGCTTCTTCTGATTGGCCCGCCCACACGTCAGATCTGTCCAATGACAGCGCTGGTTCTCACATATGTGCGTCTGTTGCTTTTAAAGTCCACTGAGCAGGACAGTGAGAATACGATCCAAATCAGCTGAAAAAAATTAAGTCCGGATCGGATTCGTATCAAACAAGCGGATTTTTGCACTTTTCTAATTTGATTACACCTTAAGTTGTTAGGGCTGGTTGAACACGCCCACTACATCTTTTCTGTTTTTGATTCTTTTGTGTTACTCCTGTGATGGAAGAGGTTCGTTTTTCCAATGTAATCCAATGTTTTAGGTGCATTTTAGTCATTATTTCACCTTTATTTTGTTGTTAAACAAGCTACATTCGTATTTAAGTCAATATTAAGCCTTTGAGTTGTTCTGATGTTTTTATTTATTGACGCGAGGAAGTCTGGACGTATGCTGATGATGTCATTGTCTCTTCTTTGTAGTTTGGGCCGACTGTAGCAGCACATGTTGACTCTGCTCACTTTTAATGTAATCCAGATTAAATGGAGACTGCCTCCAATCGTTCGGCTGTGTCCTGTGGTTCACTCCTGCACCAACAATCTTAAATCAGCACACACAACGCAGAAGAAACAAACCAGTCACACTAGTACTTGTTTTAGTTCCAGTTTCCACTTTTGGAGCGTTCCAACTGAGCAGGAACTATGGACTGGGGCTACACTTTAGGGACTTTTTTAGCTCCTGCTCTGTTGCAGGTTCTTTCAGTCAGACCAGAAACCTTTTAGTGACACAAACACTTTTACAATAACTTTGTTGGAAACATATTTGATACATTCTCACATTCAGATAAACTTTCCTGAAAACTAATTTAAAAGCATCAATTCCCCAAACTATTGTTATTTAAATTGTAAATAGTAGCCTAACGATTACTGTGAATATCAGTAATTGTGTTTTATTGTTCTTTTCAGCACGTTAAACCGGATGTTGTAGTAAATACAGTACAGACCAAAATTTTGGACACACCTTCTCATTCAAAGATTTTTTATTTTTTTCCCTTACTATGAACATTGTAGATTCACACTGAAGGCATCCAAACTATGAATTAACCACATGTGGAAGTATAGTACAGCCAAAAAGTGTGAAACAACTGAAAATATGTCATATTCTAGGTTTTTTTTCTTTGATTACTGCTTTGCACACTCTTGACATTCTCTTGATGAGCTTCAGGAGGTCGTCACCTGAAATGCTCTTCCCTAGTCAAAAAATCCTTTTGGATTTTACACTGTCTTAGCCTATAAGAATCCTACAAGAATCCTTTAGGACAAAAGAAATCTTATAAGATTCTTTTCAGAATCCAATTGGACAATTATTTGTCCTATTGGACCATTAATGTTACAATCATATCAATGTCAGAATCCTATTTTGTATTTATCCTACAGGACAAAATCAAAATCCTACTGGACAGTCATTAGTCCAAAGTCAAAATCTAATTGGTAGTTACTGTATTGGTCTTATAGGATATAATAAATAATCTGTTAGAATCAAATTGTTCAAGAATAAATCTGAATTCCATTGTATTTTACACACAATCTCACAGATACAGTATGTACATTTTTATGATGCTTAAAATTGGTATGTTGATTGATGTAGGGTGATATATATATACAGTATATTTGTTTTATGTTGTCTACTACACAAAGCAGTTGTTAAAAAAAAAAAAAAAAAAAGCTTCACTTTCTTTAGTATTAAAGAAAGAAATATTAAAATGCAACAGTGTTT
>JBBPFD010000252.1:20000-49581 GCA_038363315.1 Mugilogobius chulae | reverse complement strand
AACAAGATGGTGAAGCGATGCGCCATGGTTTTTGTAACTGGACCACAGCAGATACCCCCGAAATTTTGACCAGAGGAGTTGTGTTTTTCATTTCTAAAACCGAAAACAACTGGAGCAGTGCAACAATGGATTAAACAGTGCGGGCGGCTCAGGGCAGCTCCTCTGCCAGCTAAATATATTGAACAAATG
Source organism: Mugilogobius chulae (assembly GCA_038363315.1). NCBI lineage: Eukaryota > Metazoa > Chordata > Actinopteri > Gobiiformes > Gobiidae > Mugilogobius > Mugilogobius chulae. Next base: position 49,392 of record JBBPFD010000252.1, on the reverse strand, counting down.
TCTGCTCAAAGGTAAAACTTATGTTTAACTACAGCTCTGGACTTACTGTTGTTAGATCTAGAGGCAAGAACACAAACTAGACCCAAGTTCTACCACGACGAGGATAAAACTGCAGAAGTTACGCTCTAAGCTGCTACGTTTAGCGAGCCTCTTAGCTTTAGCCAACACTAGCAGCTTTAGCTCGCTAACATAGCCTCGTAAATGAACAATATTCTTGCAATAGGGAAAAATAGACCTTAACATATGAAAGTGAACTTACCCGGCAGTGCAAGAGCAGGACAAGGCTGAGCTTGTTGTATTTGAGGAAACGTTAAAGATCATGTGTTTCTCTGATGTAGCTTGAGACCAGTAGCATTAGCCTCCATAGGAGTTATGTCTCTGTTGTGTATTTTAATGTTTTGAATAAATCCTCCGCTGCAGAGTGAACCTCTTCTGTCTCGATCTAGAGGATGTCGCGGAAAAATAGCTTTAAAAAAGTCACTAACGTGAACATGAGTACTTATTTTGTCATTGAAGTCTATGGCCCCCTGTCATATTTGACGGACGTAGCAACAGTAACTAAGGGGGGCGGGGCTCGGCGAAAGGTCAATTATGAGATAATTTAAATGGCTTTTCTGCTTCGTATAGGCTAAGCTAGTGACTTTATCCACAATATGAGTCTTTTCTGTGCTAGCTTGATGTTTCTAAATAGCTAAGATGTACTTGTGGATTAAATTAAGTGCCTGTGGTCTTCACTGTAATGTTTATGGTACAAAAAGTATGAAACTAGCTAATAACGTGACTGTGGACTCAAGCTACAGTTAACATGCTATTATAAAGACGGCCAGTGTGTGGAGCTGTTCACCCACCAGAGAGAAGCTAGTGGTAATCGACAGGTTTTTTAAATAAAACACAATCCTTCCACTGTTGACAGTTAATCTCACTCATCCTTAGAAATGTGCGTCTGTTTTTCTGTGGCTCCAGCGTCTGGTTTATATTTATTTGGCCAAAAAGGAGAGAAGTGCTGCACATTTGCTACACTTCCACATGGATCACCCATGATCTGAGAGAAGGTTTGTATCTGCTCGTGTCTTTGTGTCCAAACTGTCCCACTGTCCTCCAGCAGAGACACACAGAGACACAGACAGACTCGCCCTGAGCTCACACACTCTGGTTAATATTCCAACCAGACTTTTACGAGCCGCTGAACAAAAGAGACACAGATAAGACGTTTATTGTTCTGGTGGTTTCTCATTCTCTCGTCTGGGTCAGAACTCAGCGTTTTGTGAGCTGCGTTTGGCCCTCAGGCCGAGGTTTGATGTCCCACACTTTATTTGTTTAATGTTCTTCACAGACGTTTGTATAATTCATAAGTATCTAACCTCGTCAGTAGTTTGATTCAGAATTAGTGATGCACCGATCCAGCTTTTCAGTTCCAATACCGATCCCGAAGGGGAGGTTGACTCCCAAACCCTCAGGTTTGGGGCCTTGAATGTGCGTGGGTGTAGTACGAATGAAAGTAAAAGAGATCTGATTGGAAGGATGTTTGAAAGAAGGAGAATGAGCGTGTTAGCACTGAGTGAGACAAAGATGAAAGGGAAGGGTGAGTGTGTGTTTGGAAGTGTGAGTGGGAGAATGTCTGGTGTAGAGAGTGGGAGAGCAAGAGAAGGTGTGGCTTTGTTGGTGAGTTGTGACTTGAGACAATGTGTGGCTGAATGGAAAGAGATTTCAGCAAGGTTGATGTGGGTGAAAGTGAAGTTTCCGAATGAGTGGTGGGTGTTCGTGAGTGCGTATGGTCCTGGCAGTGAGAGGAATGAAGAGGAGAGAGTGACCTTCTGGAATGACTTGGATGAGTGCTTGCAAGGATTTGGAGCAAATGTGAATGTAGTGCTGATGGGAGATCTGAATGCTAGAGTGGGTGATGAGAAAATTGAGGGTGTTGTTGGTATGAAATGTCTGAGAAGTATGTGTGGTGTGACGCGTATGGATCGTGTGAGAAATGAGGAAGTACGGAGGAGAACGGGTGTTGTGAGTGAGTTGGCTGATCGAGCAGAGCGGAAGGCGTTGGGATGGTTTGGCCATGTGGAGAGAATGGAAGGGGAGCGATTGGTTAAAAAAGTGTATGAAGCTGATGGGCCAGGGGTGCGACTGAGAGGAAGACCACGGATGGGATGGATGGACGGGGTGAGAAGATGGTTGAATGCCAGAGGAATGACTGTTACGCAAGGAAGAGAGGTTGCTAGAGATAGGGATGAATGGAGAGCGTTTGTGTATGCATGAAGAGGATGAAACCTGCTTGGAAGGGTTCGTGTATGAAGTGGCAGGGGTAAACCAGCTACTGCTGAGGCCCTGTTGCAGAGGTCTCATGTGCTGTGCTGTACAGCTGACCCCAGTGCAGTGCAGTGCGGAGAGTGAACCTTTCACCCAAGGAGGATTGGCACGAATGTGGAGCAACACGTACACATACTGTCAGCCTTTTTATTATAGTCTGTCTTTGTCTCTCGTTTTCTGCCCTCTGCGGGGAGATCTGTGTTTGTGCCTGTGTTTTTCCGTTTGTCTGCCTGTGTGGGGGAGGGCTTGGGAGGGTGTGGGAGGACCTTGGTGGGGTCATTGGGACCTTGTTGGGGGGGTCTGGGGGTACGGCTTGCTTGGAGTCTGGGAGTGGTCTGGGCTACCTTGTCGCTCCGGGTTTTTCCTTTTGGGTGTATCGCGGTGCCGACTGTGGTGTTCCCCGGGGTCGGCTTTGACTTGGGTACCTTTCATGATTGTTATGTAACTGATTGGAAGCAATTGATTCAGACCTGGAAGCTCCCAGATTGTTTTAGATTGTTTTAATGCATCATTTTAGAATCAGGGAAAGTCAAACTCCCACTCAGGCTGGCAGGACAATGTCTGCCTTCTTTTAATGCAACTTAGACACAACGTAGCAGCAAACACACAGCACACAAGACAGGATAAGTATAGGGACTGAAACAATTTCGGAGCGAAGGAAAATAAATAAATATAATCAGAGAGGGGAGGGGTGCCTGAGGGGGGCCGGCCCTGGGGGGCACGTGCAGTTTGCCCTGTGGTATGGCTGGGAGGGAGTCCTGGGGGTGGATGGTGGTCCGGGTCGCTCTCTGGGTCTGGTGGTCGTCCCTTGTGGCTCCTCAGACGTGTCCCTGGTGGCTTTCGTTTGGGTTCTCTCGCTGCCTTTTGAGTTCTCTTGCTCATGGGCGGGCGGGTGGATGGATGCCGGTGCGAGTGTGGTCTCCTTAGCCGAGGTAGCAAATAATAAACAAAGACTAAACAGGATTCTGGAACAATGACATAATAAAAAGGCTGTACAACACAAACATACACAAAACACACAAGTCACACACACACTCATACACTCAGATCATGGGACCAGAGGGAGGAAGGGGGGAAAGAGAAGGGTGCCCTGTCTAGGCTACCCCATGTACATGGGACACAGCCTTGGTATATAGATAGATAGATAAGTATCTAACCTCGTCAGTAGTTTGATTCAGAATTAGTGATGCACCGATCCAGCTTTTTCAGTTCCAATACCGATCCCGATACTTTAGAATTAAACATCTGCCGATACCGATATCAACCGATACTTGTGTAACGACTGAAATAACTCTTTTTACCTTTTCAAAACATAAGACTTTTGATCATAATAGTGTTATTTATACTGAAACAACTTAAGAAGAAGAGAGAGAGAAGAGAAGAGAAGAAAGAGAGAGAGGAAGAAAGAGAGAAAGAGAGAAAGAGAGAGAGAGAGAGAAAGAAGAGAGAGAGAAGAAGAGAGAAAGAGAAGAAAGAGAGAGAAAGAGAGGGAGAATGAGAGGAGAGAGAGAGAGAAGGAAGAAAGAGAGAGAAGAGAAGAGAGAGAGAGAAGAGGAGAAGAGAGAGAGAAAGAGGGAGAATGAGAGGAGAGAGAGAAGGGAAAAAAGAGAGAGAAGAGAAGAGAGAGAGAAGAGAGAGAGAGAAGAGAGAGAGAAGAGAGAGAAGAAGAGAGAGAGAAGAGAGAATGAAAGAAGACAGAGAATAGATAGAAGAAAGAGAAGAGAGAGAGAAGAGAAGAAAGCTAGATAGAAAGGGAAAGAGAAAGCGCAAGGAGAGAAAGAGAGAGAAAAAGAAAGAAAGAAAAGAAGACAGAGTAGTAGAGAGAAGAAAGAGAGAAAGAAAAGAGAAAAGAGAGAGATGAGAAGAGAAGAAAGAATAAAATGTCAAACATTACGAGACATTCTGGATCAACATCAGACATAAATCAGACTCATTATGTCCAATTAAACACAACTAGGATATCGGCTGAACCGATATCATGGAGCCGATACTCGATCCAGCAACATTTCCTGGATCGGCTCCGATATTCGATCCCAGTATTAGATCGGTGCATCTCTATTGAGAATGATTCCTGCAGGTTTTGAATATCTCCTCTGTCCTCACCCACCACCTAGCCCGCCCACTTGTCTGTGTTTAACATGAGAAGAAGCTGTTGTTTGTGGTTTGAAGATTAGAAAAGTGAATCTCCTTTAAGGACGGTGGTCTCTCTCTTTCTCAACTCGACACAAAAATGTGAAACAGGACGAGACACGAGCAGGAATCTGAGGCACGCAGAGGTGAAGAGGGACAAACGTGTGTCCTCCCCCCTGTCCCTGTACACCCCCTACCCCCTAGCCCGCCCCCTCTGTACACTCAGCTGGAGATTCACATTTTAACCCAGAAATGTGTAAAGAGACTATCTGTGTCTCCATCAGTGACTCAGAGTTAAAACATCTCCTCCTCCAGGTTTATGACCCAAGTCCTGCCCTGATAAGACTCATGTTCTAGTCCTGCTTTAGTCCTGGTTTAGTCCTGTTCTAGTCCTGTTTTAGTCCTGTTTTAGTCCTGCTTTAGTCCTGTTTGTTTTTGTCCTGTTTTAGTCCTGTTTTAGTCCTGCTTTAGTCCTGGTTTAGTCCTGTTTTAGTCCCTGCTTTAGTCCTGGTTTAGTCCTGGTTTAGTCCTGCTTTAGTCCTGCTTTAGTCCTGCTTTAGTCCTGGTTTAGTCCTGGTTTAGTCCTGCTTTAGTCCTGCTTTAGTCCTGTTTTAGTCTTGTTTTAGTCCTGGTTTAGTCCTGCTTTAGTCCTGCTTTAGTCCTGGTTTAGTCCTGTTTTAGTCCTGCTTTAGTCCTGTTTTAGTCCTGTTTTAGTCCTGGTTTAGTCTTGTTTTAGTCCTGGTTTAGTCCTGCTTTAGTCCTGGTTTAGTCTTGTTTTAGTCCTGTTTTAGTCCTGGTTTAGTCCTGTTTTAGTCCTGGTTTAGTCTTGTTTTAGTCCTGCTTTAGTCCTGCTTTAGTCCTGGTTTAGTCCTGTTTTAGTCCTGTTTTAGTCCTGTTTTAGTCCTGCTTTAGTCCTGGTTTAGTCCTGCTTTAGTCCTGCTTTAGTCCTGCTTTAGTCCTGCTTTAGTCCTGTTTTAGTCCTGTTTTAGTCCTGCTTTAGTCCTGCTTTAGTCCTGTTTTAGTCCTGTTTTAGTCCTGTTTTTAGTCCTGTTTTAGTCCTGCTTTAGTCCTGCTTTAGTCCTGTTTTAGTCCTGTTTTAGTCCTGTTTTAGTCCTGCTTTAGTCCTGGTTTAGTCCTGCTTTAGTCCTGGTTTAGTCCTGGTTTAGTCCTGCTTTAGTCCTGGTTTAGTCCTGGTTTAGTCCTGGTTTAGTCCTGGTTTTGTCCTGTTTTAGTCCTGTTTTAGTCCAGGTTTAGTTTAGTCCAGACTGGGAGCAGGTGTGATTGTGTCAGATGCCCTTCCGTGCTTTAGTCACATAAACAGTCTGAACCGGTCGGTCCAGTTCTCGGACTCTGATGGTCCTGGACCGGTGCCAGGATCTGAACCTGGGACAAAGACTCGACGAGAACAAACGAACAAACTGGAGCTTTTAGAGAATCAACACCAGTCCCGAGGTTTTCAGTTCAGTTGTTTTTGTAAAGCCCAAAATCACAACAACAGTCGTCTGTAAAGAAATGTTAAAATCAAACAAGTGGGTGGTCAGTAAATCCGACTGTTCCTCACAATCCTGCACCAAGACTTAAAAAAGATGAGTAGCACTTTAAACACTTACTAGACACTGTCGGTGACACTTAGTACTTGTTACTGTAGTACTTAGGGTGGTACTTGTATTACACTTAGCAGTCATTGCAGTACTTACTTTCATACTTCTCGATGCACATATTATTAGTTCCAGTGGTGTGTGGTGGTATTAATGATTCTGAAAGAAAAGGTGAAACCAGATGTATTGATTCTAACTGTAGCCTATAGATTATTAATTAGAAAAAATATAAAATCAAATGTCACAAAAGCATCAGTGTCTTTAATAACAATATGATGTTGAATTTTACAAAACAGATATTTTATCAGTAAACAAAGCAACAAAATATTCTGACACATTTCTTTGTAAATACCATGATATATTGTTGTAACTAGTGGTTCTAAGAAAGTACCCAATGCATTCAAAGTTATAGAATATACAGTAAATACAGTATAATGCTGCGTTCAGACCGGACAGCGTCTTGGCGTATTTGCGTCCATTTTCAATGTTAAGTCAATGTAAACCCGCGTCTTGAGCGTCCAGCGAAATTTCGTTGCGTTGGGCGTTGAAATTCGCTTGTTCAGACGTCTGCTGCCGCCGCGTCTTACAGAGAAGAAGCTCAAACCTGCGGCGGACGCTTTGGCCCCATCAGGCGTCGACGCCCGAGTTGGGCTCTGCTGAACTTTCAGCGTCCAGACGCTCGCGTCCACCAATCAGAGACTACACTCCTGTACACGTGACATGTTGTTTTCCTGTCACACCAAGAGGAAAGGACGACTGTTTACTGAAGACTTTTAGTAACTTTTTAACGAAAGGTCGCTTGTTTGGGGACTTTTTTCAAAGACTTGGCCGTCCATTGCTTTGAAAATCTGGAGACACGGCAAACACGGGACATGATCTGGACTGACAACGCCTCACATGGATGTATTAAAAATGCCCGGTGTCGTGTTTAAACCTGCTGTACAACGGGAGGAGCCGAGGACAGAGACAGCAAAAGGACTGCCTGCAGGAGGAGAAAGTTGTGTGATCGGGTAAGATCCGTTTTATAAATGCAACCCGGTAATGACGCCACCGCCTCTGGCGCGGGGCAAAGCTAAACATGTAGCCGGCGGAGAGCTCTCGTCTAGTGGCTACTGCCAACAGAGGAACACGGTGAAGACCGAGGGTCCAGAAATTTAGCAGAGAAAAGGTAAAATTACAGTGGATTTGGTAATAATACCCACCATTTCTCGCCTCAAATGGTCTCAAAGTTTAGATTTGACTCTTATAAACCGTTTTATAAATTCAACAAGCCTCTATCTCTCTCTTTCTCTCTCTCTCCTTCTCTCTCTCAACGTGGTCTGTCTACGAGCAAAACAAAGTCTGTAAACAAGCGGGAGCTCGAAGCGCTTTGGGGCGTTGAAAGTGTCTATTTGTCCACCAAAGCCTTGACGCGCGTCAGAGCAGCTTAGAAGCTTATTGAGGCGTCAACAGCAGAAATAACCGGCGAAATTTAACGCGCGTTTAGGCGAATTTAGCTGTCCGGTGTGAACGCAGCATAAGAAAGGAAGACAAGCCCAGACACTATCTACAACTGCAGATTTAATAAGACAGACAAGACATAAGGTCCACAGGTTTGATTGTTCCACACAGGATGAGTTACTCCAAAACAAAAAAGACAAAAGGACTATGAATGTACCAAGATGCTACAGTATAAAAAACACTCAGCACAAGGTGAAGACATTTTGAGAACGCACTGGTACATTGTGAACATAAAGTGTTTGATAAACCTCCTCAGCTTGTGTAGAAACGATTCCATCCAAAAGCAGTACATTTTCAGACCCTCCATCAGGAAACTACAGGTGTGGGTCATGTACACAGTGTAATTTCACTTATAAATGTAACACCGACCCACCCAGAGACAGGGAAGACTGTGAAAATCAAGAGCACAATCACTTTCTCTACTAAAAATGTCATTTATCTTCTAAAATACCCCTGTGGACTTTGTTATGTGGGGTCTGTCTTATTAAATCTGCAGTTGGAGATGGTGCGCAGGCTTGTCCTCCGTTCTTATGTTTATCAAAATGACACATACTACTTGTACTTACTACAGTACATACCAGTTAACTACTACAACCAACTGTAGTGTAGTAAGTATCACACAAATATAGTAAGTGTCACTTACAGCCACGGTCATTTCTATAACTTTGAATGCATTGGGTACTTTCTTAGTACCACTATTTACTATTATATATCATGGTATTTATCCATAAATGTGTCAGAATCCTGTTAAGATATTGTAAATTATCTTTTGTTGTTTTGTTTACTAAAAAAAATAAATCAATAATTATTAAAGACACTGATGCTTTTTTAAATTGTTTTGTATTTAATAATCTATATGCTATAGTTCTAATAAATACATCTTCTTTGACCTTTTATTTTAGTACTATTAATACCACCACAGACCAATGAAACAAACAATATGTGCACCACTCAGTATTAAAGGTGCTACCATTATAAGTACTGCAATAAGTACTGTTAAGTCCATCAAAATGTACCGATATAAGTACCACTACAAGTACTAGTAAGTACATTAAAAGATACCACTGTGAGTACCACCAACTATCAGTGTTATATACCAGTATCTGCTGATACAAGTACCTCTTCAAGTACCAACCTAAGTACCTCTTCAAGTACTAACCTACGTACCAACCCAAGTACCAACCTAAGTACCACTGTAACTAGTACTAAGTGTCACCGGCAGTATCTAATAAATGTTAATGTGGCAGCGGGGTGTTTAAACATAAATTGTTTTTAAATAACTTGAAAATGAAATGAAATGAAAATAACTTTAGCTGTAAATAAAATGAAACTAAACAAAAACCAGCAACCACCGGCAAAAGACCGGAAAATAAATGTAATTAAACTAAAAGGCAACACAGGTTCGTTTTGATTAAAACAGAGGCAGGCATCCAAAATAAGAAAATATACAATTTATTTGGTTTTTCTATAATAAATTAAGCATATTTCAGTTTTCAGTTTAAAATACGTTCTGTTTCACATTTGTTCTTGTTCCATTGAGTGTCATTTTAGTTCATGTTATGATTTCAGTCCATTCGTTACATTACCCCTAGACGTCCGTTTGACATGGAGGGCAATGCACCGGACACCATGAAAGGCAACATTGACAGACAGCTTTGCAGGACAGGCAACGTTGAGGAGAAAGGCAAGACACGGCACTGCTAAAAGGCAAGGCACGGTCTCCAGGTGCACACCACGGCTCCTTCGACTCATTCGGGCATTGTAGCTGCACAGGACCACGCGTTGCGGGGCTATGACGGCGTATCCACAACAATCACAGCGCTAGCCACGAGCACGACATCGGAGCATTTACCCATGGCGCCGGTGACAGGCCACGGCTCTGAACCGAACCACAAAAACCACTTTTAGGATTTAAACTGAATGATTAGACCGTCTAAATAATAACAATAAATACCTGGAGAGCGGAGGGCGCGGAGCAACCACGAAGCAAGACAAGGAAGTGCGTGAGTCAGAGAATGAATGAAAACCCGGAAGCGCTTTTTATTGGTTGACGGCTGTCGCGACCAGCCAATAGGAACAGTTTTCTCAATGAGCACGGTCTGCCTGCAGACCGTACTGCTACATTAATTAAATTTATAATTAACTGGTAATGGGGTGGTTGTGGTTTTTCTAGATTGAACTTGTTTGTTAAAACTTCAAAGCATTGAGGCCCCAGACATTCAGGACGTGGACCCTCCCTCCTCCTGGATGAGTCTGTCCTTGTCCCACCACACGAGTCGTTTCCCTCCGCTGCAGGGTCACGTGTCCTCGTCCTGCCACACGAGTCGTTTCCCTCTGCTGCAGGGTAACGTTCAAACCCAGACGAGAGACAAAGAACCAGAGTCGAAGCTTTTAACTCTGTGCACACAACGTCTGTTAGCTTGTTTATTCATCTCTCCAGCGTGTTCACTTCCTGTTCAGTTCCTTTCTATCAGGTTTCCACTGCCTCAGATTAAAATGAAAAAGGATTTAAAGACGTTGTTGGTGGATATTTTGTCTGAAAACGTGTTAAAGACAAATGAAAGTTGATTTGGATTTGGTTCTTTGTGCAGCATCTTTGTAAACGACCTGCTTCATGTTACATTTAAAAAGCAACATTTACAATATTAACCAAAATGTATTATATTGCTCCGCCCTAAACAGGAAGTAACTGAACACTTTACAAACTGGACTCACTTTTTTCCCAAACTTTTCCCAAACCAACAGAATTCCAAATTATTTTCAGGGACATTTACTTTTATTTACATGATTTAGTTTGTTCTCTGGATGTGTGAAGCCAGAACCAGCCCGACCCTGCACAAGGCCCCTCCACCTCCACCTGCCCCCCCCCACACACCTCCACCCCCCACCTCCCTCACAACCCCTCCCCTTCTCCTCCTGAACGTTCCTTTGTGCTCCTCTCTGTCCCGGGTCATGTTTCTGTTTGCTCTCGCTGCAGGCGTGTTGGGACAAACATCCTGGTCCCGGAGAGAGGGAGGGAGAGGGCGGGTGGGGGGCAGGTGGAGGGAGGGGGGGCAGGTGGAGGGAGGAGGGGACGTGTCACATCAGGGGAAGGTCTGAGCTCTGTCCCGGGCTTTAAAAACCGACTGTGTCCCGACTGTCCGCTCACTCTGCTCCTTCTGCAGCTGCTCCAGAGGCTCCTCCAGCTCCTGCACCTCCACCTGCAGCTCTTACACCTCCACCTGCAGCTCCTGAACCTCCTCCAGCTCCACCTGAACCTCCAGCAGCTCCACCATGACCTCCTGGTACCGCTCCTCCACCTCCTCGTCCCGTCTGGGATCCGTCCGAGCTCCGAGCGTCTACGCCGGCGCGGGAGGAACCGGGACGCGCATTTCCAGGATGAGCGCTCCCAGAAGCTTCTCCTCGGCAGGTGCGGCAGGTGCGGCGGGTTCCTTCAGCCTGTCGGACGCCCTGGATGTGACCGACAGTAAGAAGGCCACCATGCAGAACCTCAACGACCGGCTGGCCAACTACCTGGACAAGGTACGATTAGAACTGTGCAAAGTTATGATCACGTGACTTTATACATGTCTGAAGATCAATAAGATGTGATCACGTGACTACAGATCAATATGTTAAGAGTCTGGAGTCTTCTTGTCTCCATGGAGATGTTCACTTTGTGTCTAAAACGCTCCAGAAGCTTTCATTCATTCACTTAAACTGTTTTATTGATAAAATCGTCTAAAACTGTTTCTGCTCCTGACGCCGCTCCGCAGATCTGACCTGTCACTTCTTCTCCTGCTCAGATGAGTGTAAAACTGTTAATACAAAGTTAAAACATCTCCATGGAGACGGGCAAAGCGACACGGTGCAGCTTTAAGTCGTTTTATGTGTTAGTTTTGTGCAGAAGTATAGAGCAGTTCTGTTAATGTGATGATGTCATTGTTTCAGATGTGGGCGGGGCTTGTGTATCTCTATGGGACATTTACTGTTTTAAATATGATTCATTATGATTATAAGTTCTGTTTCTAAGGCGACGACACATATGAACCTAAGTTATGCATGAGTTTAAGTGAGAAAAGTCCAAAACGACGCATCAAAGTCACGTTTATAGTCTCTCCTATTGTAATAAAGACACTACATTCAAACGTGCACATTGTTCAAACTTCACACACACCCTCCCCAGAGCCCCCCACACACACACACCACCCCGCCCCTTCCAGCAGAGGCCACGCCCCCAGAACATGTCCTGTCCCCTGGTGGTTCCATAGGTTTACATGGGGATCTGTGGCTGTTTCCCAAAGCCGAGGTACCTTGTCTTGGTCTGATCTGGGTGAGGCAGTGACATCGTAATGTTCATGTCCTCCACAGCCAGCGTCCTTGGTTTGGTTAGCATATGGATCATTTATCAAAGATACACAAGTGTGTCCTTCACTGCCTTGCTCTGGGGAACTTTTTAGAGGAAAAAATAAAATACGTTTTAAGTACATAAAGTGAGGCTAAACAGGCGTTCAGAGACTAACTCCGCCCACAACTGAACCTCAAACAGACTCGCAAAAGTGGGAGATGCAGGAGGCCTTTGAAGAGACGCCCAGTGGGTGTGAACAGACTTTGATTGACAGCACCAAATATGAACAGTGAGCCTGGTGAATGTGAGTTTTGTATTAGGGTCCAGGTCTTGACGTGAGATTCACAGATGAAGAAGCTGTATCTGCAGCACTACAGCTTCTTTGACGTAAGATTCCTTTTATATTTATTTACAAAACATATTATGTATTAAACCTTTGCTTTAGTCTACATAAGCACATGATCGTATGATGTGAGTATTTTCTACAAACGAAAATGATAAACTTGCCACTGGCACGAGTTCGAACCAGCGCATCATTGTTCAAGCGGCTGCACCTCACACCACTCACTCATCAATCTGAACTAACTGACTGCTGATTAACATGCAGCGAGTGATGCCTTTCAAACTCTCTGCAGCAGCGGTGTGTCAGAGGGAGGAGTTTAGATAAACCATCTGGGCGGCTCGTCTGCCTCGTCAATACACTGTGACGTCAGAGGGAACTGAAAAATGCAGAGTTTGTCCATCGGCAGTACATCCGCTGTTTATCCACACATAACTGTAAAATGAACGAGTTTGCACAAAAATGTCTAAAAAAGGCCTGGAAACATAGATAATTCAATTCTGACCCCAAATACACAGTCTGACAGTGAAAACAAGTGGATTCTGAGTTTAGTTTCTCTTTAATAAACAAAACAGACAAATTATACTTTAAGAAAATACCTCTCTAAAACATTTTTATTGTTTAAATCTTCCTCAGAACACTGGCCCCTCCCTCATGTGTGTTCTGCTGATTTATTCTGATTCCTCAGTTTGGGGCGAGTAAAGACTCTTGCCTTGGAAGGAACTGGCTTTGGGAAACAGCCACAGCCTGAACGTATGCGTCATGTTTGTAGTTTTGTCACTCGCTGCTGTTGTCACGTCTGTAAGCCCCGCCTCCTGCTGCAGAGAAGCCTTCTGATTGGTACATTTCATGCTCACAGATCCCTCCGGAACTCATCTTCCTGCAGATTCAATGTTTGTAAAGTGGGAATATGAGTTTGAACATTAAAGATAAAAGCAGAACATTCAAAAGGACATGGCATTTAGGCCCACCTGATGACATCACAAGGTAGAACAGTGTTTTGAGCTTTGGAAAGCAGGATTACTCAGATGTCTGTGATTAAAAGGAAAGAGAAGTTTGATTCTAATGAAGAGATAATATTCTAAAAATGTCTCAAACCTTTAACAAAACTTCAGCAGCTGTGATGTTTACTCTAGTGATAGAGATGCACTGATCCGATACTGGGATCGAATATCGGCTCCATGATATCGGTTCAGCCGATATCCTAGTTGTGTTTAATTGGACATAATGAGTCTGATTTATGTCTGATGTTGATCCAGAATGTCTCATAATGTTTGACATTTTATTCTTTCTCTCTCTTCTCACTCTCCTCTCTTTTCTCTTTCTCTCTATTACTCTGTCTTCTCTTCTTTCTTTCTCTCTCTCTCTTTCTTCTCTTTCTTTCTTCTCTCTCTCTCTCCTCGCGCTCTTTCTCTTTCTTCTCTCTATTTCTATGTCTTCTTTCTCTCTTTCCTTGCGTTCTATTTCTTTCTTTCTCTCTTCTCTTTCTCTCTCTTTCTTCTACTCTCTCTCTCCTCTCTCTCTTTCTTCTCTCTTCTCTCATTCTCTCTTTCTCTCTCTTTCTTCTTCTTCTTTCTCTTCTTTCTTCTCTTCTCTCTCTCTTTCTTCTCTCTCTCTCTCCTCGCGCTCTCTCTCTTTATTTCTTTCTCTTTTCTCTTCTCTCTCTCTCTCCTCTCTTCTCCCTCTTTTTTTTTCTTCTCTCCTCTCTCTCTCTCTCTTCTTAAGTTGTTCAGTTGTGTCTTGCTTATATAAATAACTCTTTATGATCAAAAGTCTTATGTTTGAAAAGGAGAAAAGTTCTATTTCAGTCGTTACACAAGTATCGGTCGATATCGGTATCGGCGATGCTTCATTCTAAAGTATCGGGATCGGTATCGGAACTGAAAAAGCTGGATCGGTGCATCCTACTAGTGATGATATAATATAAGTTTTATTCTACATTAACATTAATATTCTACAGTTATATAATAAACTTTATCTGTGGTTTTGTTCAGGTTCGTTCTCTGGAAAAAGCCAACGAGGATCTGGAGCTGAAAATCCGTCTGTTTCTGGAAAATAAAACAAACCTGAAGTTCACGACCACGAGATGTTTAAGAGCGTCATCAGCGACCTGCAGGACCAGGTAAACCAGTTACACCCACAGTAAACCAGTTACACCCACAGTAAACCAGTTACACCCACAGTAAACCAGTCACACTCACAGTAAACCAGTTACACCACAGTAAACCAGTTACACCCACAGTAAACCAGTTACACCCACAGTAAACCAGTTACACTCACAGTAAACCAGTTACACTCACAGTAAACCAGTTACACCCACAGTAAACCAGTTACACTCACAGTAAACCATTACACTCACAGTAAACCAGTTACACCCACAGAAACCAGTACAGACCATGTAAACCAGTTATACGTGTGACCATGTAAACCAGTGTTAACACGACTGTAGACATGACGTACAGTAAGTGATCTGCTCACACGGCTTGTAGGATCAAAAGGAAAGATCCAGGTCAGAGCTGGTCAAGGCCACATTTTAAATATAAATCTGACTTATTCATTCTTTTTTTATTACTAGAAAAAGTGAATAAAAGTGAGTAACTGGGTCAGAGAAAAGCTGGTATGATGAGTAGTCTGCTGTGTCTCCAGTGAGTTTTAGTTGTAACAGTACGATAAACACACATTCAGTGCAAGTTCAATCATCTTATTTTGTCCCGCCCACTTTTACACACAGAACTCGGAAACGCACTTCCGGTCAGCTCCTCCCTCACAGCTACAGCGTTAGCTACCTTCTTGTTTATCTCTTTTAGCTTCACTCTTTCACACAATTTGTGCCTTTTTGTCTTCAGCTGTCGGCTTTAACGTCATATACATGGGTGGTAAGTCACACTGTTAGTGCTGGTGTAATAAACAGTGTTTCAGATGCTCCATAAAGGAGATAAACAAGAAGAAGGTAGCTAACGCTGTAGCTGTGCTATCTCGTAGATTAATCTCATTTAGATACACTGACAGTTAAAACAAACCCAGAGACTGAATTCTACAGGTCCTAAGTGTTCAAACAAGGTACAACATGTGTATATTATCTGTGTGTGATCAGTACATGTGATGTTTGTTTGGCTAATGTACTTACAGGCTATCGCAGCCAAATATCATGGAAAATATGTTTTTCTGGAAAATATTTGGCTCAATAATAATGTATAACAGTGTGCAAACAAATAAACCAGATTTTTGCACTGTACAAACATAGTAGTCAAACAATAGTAATAAATGCCTTTGTACTAATGTAAAACTGCTAAAAAGTATAGGATTTACAAACCCAGATTGCAAAAACTTACATCCAAAATTTAATTGATCATTTTTTCACTTGGCTGTTTATCCAAATGTTTTAATTGGAGGCAAACATTTGTACAAATAAGGTCAACAGTAGTTTGATTTTAGTTCAAAACCTGAGGTAAAAAGTGTCTCATGTTCTTCAGCCACTGGAAACCTGTAAAATGCATCAGGTTGCACCAAATTGACTTCATTTTTCAAAACCTCAGGAGGAGGACCCCCAGACCCCCCACTCATGTTTTCTCCTGCACCTCTGCATAAATACTGTAACTGTGATGCTCATGAAACACCTAAAAAGACTATCAAAGCAAACTGCAGCTTTGCAAATTGCCCCGTCTGACAAAATCACATTTGACTGAGAACTGGCCACACGACTGTTTTATACTTTGACAGTCATAAATATGGACTATTGTCACAAACTTGGCAAAACAGGCTAAATGTTGGTGATGTAGATGTCGTGATTACATAAAATCCTTGTTGCGAATGTCTTGGAAATGTCCTGGAAAATGTTCTTGGGATATGAGTGGGAACCCTGGCTCCATGAAGAAAAACTCCCAGAAACCCTTGGGCCTACAACGTTTCTCTCGTCGTCTCGTTTCTGAAACAGATTTTCTTTTAACTGAACCGAAGTGCTTTAGATGTGACATTCCACAGTGAGGCTTTAAACTGTTGTAGGTCCACGTATCAATGAAGAATAAATGTATTTGTTTTTCCTGTGTCTGCGTAGCTTTCCTCTGGGCACATCAGTTTCCCCAACCGCTAAAAACATGTCCATTTATCCCTCTCCCAGGACTCAAAGAGATTCTGAATCTCACTGAGACTTTCCTGCATGAAAGAAGTAAAGTTTCTATTGTGATTCTGCGTTTGAGTTTTCACCTCCAGTCAGGGCGTTTACATGGAGCCAGGAAAACCAGATAACTAGCCTAGTCCGATTTAAACCAGTTTTCCAAAGCTCATGTAAACCCGGGCAGACCTGTTGAGGAGCTGTAAACCAGTTTCGGAAAACCAGTTGGCGCATGTGGTCCCGACCGATTGTAGTCTGATTTAGACTCATGTAAACAGACAATCGGTCTGCAGCTGGACAAATGTAACTGAGCAGCTCACAACCCCTGACCACAGCACATTCCAACAATAAATTAAGATTTATAGAACTATAAAGTGCCTTGCATAAAGTGGCTCACACAATCTCACATTTACCTCCAGGTTTAACACTGAAAAAACTGTGTCATTTATCAAACAGTATCACAAACAGTTAATAAAAATAAACAACATTAAAAATGTTAAAGTAGATCAACAAATTACAGCCTGAATCCTGCACTAGTGAGTCTGACACAGCAGGACCAGTCTCTCCAGGGTAATGGGTTACTCTCTCACATGTAAACAGGAGCAGAACTGGTCCAACTGGTCCAACTGGTGAAAACCAAGTAGAGTCTGGTTTTCTAGCCTAGTCCGATTTCCCTGATCATGTGACCACAGTGAGTGAGTTAAAGTGAGCTGTCTGCATTTTCCTAAAGAAATAAAATGACAATTAGCAGCAGTAATACTGCACCAGTGTAAACACAACCACACCCACTCCACAACAGAAACACAAGAGCCAGCTCCCTCCTGATCTCACTGTAAATGATCTACTGTCGCCTAAAGAAACACATATATGACCTACCAGCCTGATCTCACAGAACGGCGTACATTTACCTCGATATTACAGGACGTGCAGATTACGTATGATTAACACGAGTAAATATTCCAGTCCCAGTTCATTTCTATGGTGGTTCTTATTTATGAATATTAACAAAACCCTGATTCTAATCTTCACCTGCCCCAAGCCCCAGACCAGACTTACCCATTTTAGTCACTTGTTTGTGGCTTGTTCGTGTTAAATGTACAAAGTAATATAAGAACTAAAAACAAGCCTGAAATCTGCTCACAACACACTGTTTTTGTGTCGCAGTAAATGTAATGTAATGTTTATTAAGCACAGTGGCAGAGATGTTTGTACCAGATTGTAGATGCTTTACTCTGAGACTGTGTTGGGTCTACATATAAAAACAAATAAATAAGCAGTGGTTCTCAAAGTGGGTCCGGGGACCATGTGTAAGGAGTCCCCCAAATTTTTTTGAAACATTGGTCATTTTTTCATTATAGCAATTTCTTATTTGTATTAAAAAGAAAGACATGCAGCTTTGAAAAGAAACAAGAAAACCAGTAAAAATGACCAGGAATGAACCATTTATCCACATTTGATATACAACTTAAATTTAATTTCTGAATTTTAATGTGACACCAGAGTGAAAAGTGACAGGTGGTCCTTGAAAGATTTCTGAGCCGATAAGAGGTCCCTGGTCTGAAACAGTTTGAGAACCCCTGAAATAAACAGTTTGATCAAGTGTCCTGCTCATCGACACAACAATAACTCCCTGTGGTCTCCCATCCACACACTGTCCAGGCCCTGTCCTGCTGAGCACATCAGGCCACATTAGTGTTAAGTCTCCTGGGCTCAAACTCAGACTATAGTTAAGTTTAGTTTATTTATACTAAATCTGTATTTAGAATGTTTTATTCACGTTTTTCTACATGCGAGCTGCTCTTTTAGCCTGGCTGTTGTCAGTGATTTCTTATGGACATTATCCAATCATTACCGTGTGTGTGCTGCTCAGCGCAAGTTCATTTGTTCTTAGAGAATGTCATTTCCTCTATGTTCCTGTTCAAAGATCTTACATTTTCATCAGCAACATGCACGGCAGGTCATAGAAGCTGCGTCCTACATTTCTGCAAGACAATGTCTTTTCTTTCCATGGGAAGAAAAGCTGCTGAAGCAGTGCCGGCTCTGGCCCTTTTGGCGCCCTTAGCGAGATTTCAAATAGCGCCCCTGATGGATATAAATTGTTGTGGGTTCTAGCCCTTTACTTCCCCTTTACAAAATAAATGTGTTTTTAAATTATATTTACAAACAGACCCTTAGTGCCATAAGCCCTTAAATACAAATACATACATATACATATAAATATAACAAGATTTTGATGTAATTCAGGGGGGTCATTTTGGTGAGTTTTAGATGTGATATTTTTAATATGTGATGTAATTTTACTATAATTAAAAACACATGTGGCAGTTAAATAAAAAATTAAAAGAGTGGGATCCCGATAGAGGCCAGATTTAGGGGCCCCAGTCCCAGATGCCCCCCTTAGCTCCACCCCTGTAAAACTAGGAGACTGACTCCACCTGAAGGACTGTCCTGTGGTTTGAGCAGAGAAAACACCGCTGCTGCTGTTGAACACACTTCTGTCAGGTCAGTGTGTGTTTTTGTCACATTCATTTTCGCCGTTGTTCTTTACACACGTTTTATTTCTCTGTACATATTGGACCCATTCTCCGTGGATATAAGACGGATTTGTACAAAATTTAGATCAAAATGAAGCTCCCGTTTCACAGAATAACACTGTGAGTTAAAAATGCTTCTCAATGAAACGACTTGTCTGTTAAACAGCTCTGCTTCGACGCTGCACTGACAGACGCACGCAGCTTCCCCAGGGAGAGAGAGAGAGAGAGAGAGAGAGAGAGAGAGAGCGTGTCAAAGTCGTACTCGGACAGGTCAAGAGGCGCATGCAGCCTCCGGTTTACCACACTGGCTTAGCATGATAGTTTCTCTCCACACTGGCTACAGGGTCTAGCGTTAGTGCTGTGAATGATCAGACGTATGTATCAGACGTCAGTCACTCTTTGAGCTCCGCATCAGAGCATCGGCCGGCGCTCATCCTCACTCTGCGCCCTTAGCATTTGCCTATACTGCCTATATAACGCGCCGGCTCTGTGCTGAAGACACAACACATTTACACAAAACAATTACAAAACAAAACACAAGATCACAGTGAACAAATACTGTATACAGTTACTAAAGTCTTCTTTTCCTCTATCTGCATTTCCTCATTTAAATACGAAAGAACTCCTAAACCTGTCGTGTTTGCACATAAAAGTCCGACGCCTAAGTCCTGCGTGTAGGAGTGAATATTCAGGGTTTATTAAATGTGTTGTGTTTAATAAAACCCTGTGGGCCTCATTTCTGGTTAAAGTCGATTCTGCAGATTCTGTGGCGTCTGAGGAAAGATTCAGCTTCAGTCTGAGGCTCAGAATCTCTCGGCTCTGACCTGAATCCTGCAGAAAAACTCCTCCTGAAGAAGTCTGAAGATTCTGATTTACAAACGTCAGAAACAAGAGATCCAAGAGTCAGCTTCACTTTCACACCGAGGAGAAGAGAAACAGGAGATTTTATTGTGAAAGACAGGATCGTGTGAGCTCCCAGGGGCCTTTTATTGTGACACAGAGGATTAGATTAACTCCCAGGGGCCTTTTATTGTGACACAGAGGATTAGATTAACTCCCAGGGGCCTTTTATTGTGACACAGAGGATCAGATTAACTCCCAGGGGCCTTTTATTGTGACACAGAGGATCAGATTAACTCCCAGGGGCCTTTTATTGTGACACAGAGGATCAGATTAACTCCCAGGGGCCTTTTATTGTGACACAGAGGATTAGATTAACTCCCAGGGGCCTTTTATTGTGGATAACGACACCTCTTTACGAGCAGCGACACCAGACACACCTGTGGGACTGAGAGTAGCAGAGGTTTGGGGAAATTCCACCGTCGCATCACGAATATCGAGAGATTAAACCAAAGATTCTACAAATCCAACACATGTGGCTTTTTGTTATTGTTAACTGATTTAACTTTGAACATTTAAACTCTGTAGAACAAATAAAACCTTTTCTCAGAACTCAGACTCGTCCCAGTGAAGTAGCGACACGTGAGACTCAGTAAAAGTGTTTGTAAAAGTCCCAGAGCGGCTCAAACAAACACAAACCTATAACACCCTCCAGAGTGATTCTTGTTTACACCACAGTCTGTGTTTGGAGTGACCACACGGTGACATCATCAGGCCCCGGAGCTGCTCTGTGATTGGTTACTGAGCAGATCCTCGTTTATTCGTCTGTTTCAGATTCTCCACGCCACGGGGGAAAATGGCGGCTTGTACCTCGCCATCGACAACGCCAAACTGGCCGCAGACGACTTCAGGACCAAGTGAGTGACCCTGATGCCCTCCCACAGGCTCTGCTCTCCCTCTCTAACCTCTCTTCTGCTCTCAGTGTGGTTGCCCCTCCTCTTTCTCTTTCCTCCTCTCTGTAAACAATACCTGATGTGTTATTATTTCTTTGCTTAGGCCAGGGCTTTTCAACTTAATATTTCTGAAAGCCAGATTTTTCGGAGAGCCGTGGCATCAGGATCGGATGATTACATAACGTGAAAAAAAACAAAATCGATTTGAGTAATGTTAGCTGCTGTTACAGCCTCTACATGCTCTACAAAACCAGCACTGAGCCAACATTCAACAGGACTAGACCAGGACTAGACTGAACTAAGTCTAATATATAAAATATCAGAATTACACCAAAACTAAATCAGATCTGAGGTAAACCCAGAAAAAAAATCCCAAAACAAAAAAATATGTAGATTTTCAATATTTGGAAGAATGGGTTGAGCCGAATCAAGTCTCTGGAGGGACACCTGGGCCTTGAGGTGAATAGGCCTGGCCTACTGAATACCTGGCGACTGTTAGGCAAAGTAGAGCATTTCTGACAAGACACATTCTCATAGAATGCAAATGAAAAAAACATTTTTTTTTAATTAAATGCCATCCAAACTAGGGCCCAAGGCCCAAGCATGGCCCACAGTGGGTCTATTTTGTCCTGCAAAGAAGTGCTCATGTTTGAGGATCTATTAGATTATATTCTGTGTCCAATCCTCTACAACGCTACTTAAAGATCCTTTCATCATGAATCTTTTTTTTAAATTAACAACAACAAAAGTTTTTCTCTTGGAATATTATATGTATTGATTTTGTCCAGCTGAGGAAAGATTTGGGTTCCTCACACCCCCACAACCACTTCTACAACCGCCCCACAACCTACCACCCCCACCTCCAACCACAAACAACCATTTTCACGACAACCAATTACAACTAATGAATGAATGATTTCTGTAGCACATTTACACAGACAGATGTCTCCCAAAGCACCCCCACCCTCCGCCACAGTGAGCGCCTCAACCTCCGACCACCAGGTGTTCTCTAACCTGCAGGTTATTGGTTTGTGGGGAAACCGGAGTGCCCAGAAACTCACCCAGACAGGGGAAGAACATACAAACTCCACACAGAAATACGTTTTCTTTAGAGACTAGACTGGTTCTAACCCAGATGCCCTCCTGTCTCTCTCTCTCCCTCTCTCTCTCTCTCTCTCTCTCTCCTTCAGGTACGAGAACGAGCTGAACATGCGTCAGTCTGTCTGTTCTAACCCAGATGCCCTCCCTCTCTCTCTCTCTCTGTCTCTTCTTCAGGTACGAGAACGAGCTGAACATGGGTCAGTCTGTCTGTTCTAACCTAGATGCCCTCCCTCTCTCCCTCTCTCTCTCTCTCTGTCTCTCCTTCAGATACGAGAACGAGCTGAACATGCGTCAGTCTGTAGAAGCAGACATCGCCGGGCTGAAGAGAGTCTTGGATGAACTGACTCTGGCTCGTTCAGACCTGGAGATGCAGATCGAAGCTTTGAAAGAAGAACTCATCCTGCTCAAGAAGAACCACGAGGAGGTAAGATCTCTCTCTTCAGGACCTTCTCACTCACAGACCTTCTCTCTCTTGTTTCCTTTGTCTCTTCTCTTCAGGACTTGCTTCGTTCTCAGATCACAGGAACCATAAACGTTGAACTAGACGCAGCTCCTCAGAAGGACCTCAGACTCTTTCTCGCTCTTGTTTCTCTTGCTCCAGGACCTTCTTCACTCACAGATCTTCTCTTTTTTGTCTCTTTAGGATCTCGTGACACTTCATTCTCAAATCACAGGAACAGTGAACGTGGAAGTAGACGCATCTCCTCAGCAGAACCTCAGACTCTCTCTCTCTTGTTTCTCTTGCTCCTGAACCTTCTTCACTCACAGATCTTTTCTCTTCTGTCTTTAGGATCTCGTGACGTTGCGTTCTCAGATCACAGGAACAGTGAACGTTGAAGTAGATGCATCTCCTCAGAAGGACCTCAGACTCTTTCTCTCTCTTGTTTCTCTTGCTCCAGGACCTTCTCGGTCTCACAGATCTTCTCTTTTCTCTCTTTAGGACTTGGTGACGTTGCATTCTCAGATCACAGGAACCGTGAACGTCGAAGTAGACGCAGCTCCTCAGAAAGACCTCAGACTTTTTCTCTCTCTGTGTTGCTCCAGGACCTTCTTCACTCACAGATCTTCTCTCTCTTGTCACTTGTCTTTAGGATCTCGTGACACTTCGTTCTCAGATCACAGGAACCGTAAACGTTGAAGTAGATGCAGCTCCTCAGAAGGACCTCAGACTCTCTCGTCTCTTCTCTTCAGGACCTCTTCACTCACAGATCTTCTCTCTCTTCTCTCTTGTCTCTTGTCTCTTTAGGATCTCGTGACACTTCATTCTCAGATCACAGGAACCGTGAACGTTGAAGTAGACGCAGCTCCTCAGAAGGACCTCAGACTCTCTCTCTCTAAACCTTCTCGCTCTCACAGATCTTCTCTTTTCTCTCTCGTCTCTTCTCTTCAGGAACCTCTTCACTCACAGATCTTCTCTCTTTTCTTCAGGATCTCGTGACACTTCGTTCTCAGATCATAGAAACAGTAAACGTGGAAGTAGACGCAGCTCCTCAGAAGGACCTCACCTCTGTCTCTTTCTTTCTTCACAACCTTCTCACTCACTTTCTTCACGACTCTTCTCTCTCTCTTCAGGATCTCGTGACACTTCGTTCTCAGATCACAGGAACCGTGAACGTTGAAGTAGATGCAGCTCCTCAGAAGGACCTCAGACTCTTTCTCTCTTGTTTCTCTTGCTCCAGGACCTTCTCACTCTCACAGATCTTCTCTTTTCTCTCTTGTCTCTTCTCTTCAGGACCTCTTCACTCACAGATCTTCTCTCTTTTCTCTTGTCTCTTTAGGATCTCGTGACGTTGCGTTCTCAGATCACAGGAACCGTAAACGTTGAAGTAGAAGCAGCTCCTCAGAAGGACCTCAGACTCTCTCTCTGTTGCTCCTAAACCTTCTCGCTCTCACAGATCTTCTCTTTTCTCTCTCGTCTCTTCTCTTCAGGAACCTCTTCACTCACAGATCTTCTCTCTTTTCTTCAGGATCTCGTGACACTTCGTTCTCAGATCATAGAAACAGTAAACGTGGAAGTAGACGCAGCTCCTCAGAATGACCTCAGACTCTCTCTCTCTTGTTTCTCTTGCTCCAGGACCTTCTCACTCACAGATCTTTTCTCTTCTGTCTTTAGGACCTGGTGACACTTCGTTCT
The DNA here is from genome assembly GCA_038363315.1 of Mugilogobius chulae. Lineage (NCBI taxonomy): Eukaryota > Metazoa > Chordata > Actinopteri > Gobiiformes > Gobiidae > Mugilogobius > Mugilogobius chulae. Next base: position 25,514 of record JBBPFD010000252.1, on the reverse strand, counting down.
CAGATCACGGGCACAGTGAACGTTGAAGTAGACACAGCTCCTCAGAAGGACCTCAGACTCTCTCGTCTCTTCTCTTCAGGACCTTCTTCACTCACAGATCTTCTCTCTCTTCTCTCTTGTCACATGTCTCTTCAGGACCTGGTGACACTTCGTTCTCAGATCACAGGAACAGTAAACGTTGAAGTAGACGCTGCTCCTCAGAAGGACCTCAGACTCTCTCTTGTCTCTTCTCTTCAGGACCTTCTCACTCACAGATCTTTTCTCTTCTGTCTTTAGGACTTGGTGACGTTGCGTTCTCAGATCACAGGCACCGTAAATGTTGAAGTAGACGCAGCTCCTCAGAAGGACCTCACCTCCGTCATGGCTGAAATCCGAGAACACTACGAGGGTCTGACGGCCAAGAACCGCAAAGAAGTGGAGCAGTGGTTCCAGGCCAAGGTACGAACCTCCTGGAGCTTCAGCAGAAGAACAGAGTTTAGATAGAGTCTGTTCTGTTTGTGTTGCTGTATGACAGAAAGAGTTTGAACTGAGATGAGAAGCCTTCAGTGGCCTCATGGTCCTCAGAATAAACGTTTTCTCCAGAGTTATTTCTGTGACCAGCTCCTTCCACTAAGAAGACGTCACAAATGTGCTTTTCTTGTGGATAAAATGAGCAGCCAGAGTTTTTTTCTCAGTTTAAATCAAGACTTTCTCTGCAGAGCTTAGATCAGACCTGGCCAAACTGTGGCCCGGGGATCAAACGTGGCCTGCGACCTGTTTCAATCTGACCCCTGCATGTTTAACAGACAAAAACTACGGCAATAAACTTTAACATTTCAAGATTAAATTCACAAAAAATAAAGTCAAAGCCATAAAAAACGAATTTTCAATATTAAACTTGAAGTTTTACAAGATTAAAATTGTAATTTGGATCATGAAATGTAAATATAAAATCTATTATGTGTTTGACTCGACCAAGTCCAAGTCCTGAGATTATTTAGGTTTGGTTTTCTTGTAAAATTACTATTTAAATCTATAAAACAACTTCTGTTTATGGCTTCCACTTTACTCCCGCAAAGACCATGACTTTTTTGTTTCTAGTAAAATCATAACTTTCTTCAGCTTCGACTTTATTTTCAAACAATAGGTAGGTTTCACATTCTAGAATTCTTGGCAGTTATAAGTCAGGTGGAGGCAAGAGGCAGATTTTCCTATTAATAACATTGGACTTTGTCGTGGAATAATTCAAAAATATTTAGCTAATTTAAAAAGCGATTATTTCTATAATGACTGGACCCATTACTCATTTGTTTTACAAAATAAATTGCATTTAAACAATATTTTTTTTAGCTGCCCTCCACATGATTGAAATTACATTGGCCTGTAGAAGGTTGTGATGTCATCTGAAACACACCTATTGACCTTTCGTCGAGCCCCGCCCCCTTTAGTTACTGTTGCTACGTCCGTCAAATATGAAGCGTGCCATAGACTTCAATGACAGAAAGAAGAACTCCTGTTCGAGTTAGTGACTTTTTTAAAGCATTTTCTCCTTGATATCGTCTAGATCGAGACAAAAGGGGTTCACTGTGCAGTGGAGGGATTTATTCAAAACATTAAAATACACAACAGAGGGACATAACTCCTATGGAGGCTAATGCTACTGGTCTCAAGCTAAATCAGAGAAACACATGATCTTTAACGTTTCCTCAAATACAACAAGCACAGCCTTGTCCTGCTCTTGCACTGCCGGGTAAGTTCACTTTCATATGTTAAGGTCTATTTTTCTCTATTGTAAGAATATTGTTCATTTACGAGGTATGTTAGCGAGCTAAAGCTACTAGTGTTGGCTAAAGCTAAGAGGCTAGCTAAACTTAGCAGCTTAGAGCGTAACTTCTGCAGTTATATCCTCGTTGTGGTATAACTTGGGCCTAGTTTGTGTTCTTGCCTCTAGATCTAACAACAGTAAGTCCATAGCTCTAGTTAAACATTAGTTTGACCTTTGAACAGACATTTGTTCAATATATTTATCTGTTAAACTGTTTAATCCATTGTAGACACTGCTCCAGTTGTTTTCGGCTTTAGAAATAGAAAGAACACAACTCCTCCGGTCAATATTTCGAGGTATCTGCGGTCCAGTTTACATAAACCGTAGACACATCGCTTCACCATCTTGCTTGGAGCTCAAGATTTGACGGACCTTATTTACATAGCAACGGTTGCTACGATATTTGATTGGACAATAGCCGTTTTGGGGCGGGGCTCGGTGAAAGGTCAATTATCAGCTTCATCTATAGTGTCACAAGTTTCTTACGCCAGAACAAAGTCCAGACTCTGTCGCAAATGCTTTCAGTCCGGCTCAGCGCTGGTCTGGGTTTGAGTCTGACCCTGAGGACAAAGAACTGCCGGACCTAGTTTAGATCCGCTCAAGTCTTTGGTCTTTGTCTCTTGTTTGTGTCTCTTCAGTCGGAGGATCTGAACCGTGAAGTTGCCGTGAGCACCGAGTCTCTGCAGTCGTCCAGGTCAGAGGTCAACGAGGTCAAACGGACGCTTCAGAGTCTGGAGATCGAACTGCAGTCGCAACTCAGTATGGTGAGTAACAACAGCTCAAAATAACCAGTCCAAACAACTCAGTATGGTGAGTAACAACAACTCAAAATAACCAGGTAAACAACTCAGTATGGTGAGTAACAACAACTCAAAATAACCAGTCCAAACAACTCAGTATGGTGAGTAACAACAACTCAAAATAACCAGTCCAAACAACTCAGTATGGTGAGTAACAACAACTCAAAATAACCAGTCCAGACAACTCAGTATGGTGAGTAACAACAACTCAAAATAACCAGTCCAAACAACTCAGTATGGTGAGTAACAACAACTCAAAATAACCAGTCCAAACAACTCAGTATGGTGAGTAACAACAGCTCAAAATAACCAGTCCAAACAACTCAGTATGGTGAGTAACAACAACTCAAAATAACCAGTCCAAACAACTCAGTATGGTGAGTAACAACAACTCAAAATAACCAGGTAAACAACTCAGTATGGTGAGTAACAACAACTCAAAATAACCAGTCCAAACAACTCAGTATGATGATTAACAACAACTCAAAATAACCAGTCCAAACAACTCAGTATGGTGAGTAACAACAACTCAAAATAACCAGTCCAAACAACTCAGTATGGTGAGTAACAACTACTCAAAATAACCAGTCCAAACAACTCAGTATGGTGAGTAACAACAACTCAAAATAACCAGTCCAAACAACTCAGTATGGTGAGTAACAACAACTCAAAATAACCAGTCCAAACAACTCAGTATGGTGAGTAACAACAACTCAAAATAACCAGTCCAAACAACTCAGTATGATGAGTAACAACAACTCAAAATAACCAGTCCAAACAACTCAGTATGGTGAGTAACAACAACTCAAAATAACCAGTCCAAACAACTCAGTATGGTGAGTAACAACAGCTCAAAATAACCAGTCCAAACAACTCCATATACAGAGTGTAGAGATGGCCGCTGTTATCGACTATCGGCCTGAGTTTGGTCCGATATCTGGTCTGTAGTTTGTTCTTTTCCTCTCACACTGATCATCTGAGTCTGAAACTATTAGATTCTTTTATCTCGTCATTCCTCGTCTCACTCCAGCGGCGCTTTTAAAACTAAAATAAGAAACTCATCCTGAGATCATCGGCCTTGATATCGATATCACTGATTAAGTTTAGAAATATCGGTATCGGCCAGAGAAAAACCCACATCAGTCGATCTCTAAAGAGTGAAAACAGTTCTGTGATAAAAGTCCTGAGTTTGAAGCTGAAATGATTAACGTCAAAGGTTCAGGGATCTTCTCGTTCTCCTCGTTCCTCACAGATGTTCTTGTTCTTCTTCTATGTTTTGGTTCCTCTCCTCTTGGCCGACACTCAGGAGCGTTTCATGTCTCTCCTGGTTCCTCACAGTTCTTCCTGTTGCTCACAGATGTTCTCTGATCTTCTCGTTCTTGTAGAAACATTCCCTAGAGGGCACGTTGGCCGACACTCAGGAGCGTTTCAGGAGAATGCTGATGTATAAACTCGTTCTTCTCGTTCCTGACAGTTCTTCTCGTTCCTCTCTGATCTTCTCGTTCTTCTCTGATGTTCTGGTTTATCTCTGATGTTCTCGCACTTCTCGTTCTTGTAGAACATTCCTTGGAAGGCACGTTGGCCGACACTCAGGAGCGTTTTGTGTCTCTCCTGGTTCCTCACAGTTCTTCTCGTTGCTCACAGATGTTCTCTGATGTTCTGGTTCTTCTCGTTCTTGTAGAAACATTCCCTGGAGGGCACGTTGGCCGACACTCAGGAGCGTTTCGGGAGAATGCTGATGGGATACCAGAACCAGGTCGTTTCTCTGGAGGATCAGCTCTGTAAACTCAAGTCTGACCTGGAGCGACAAAGCCACGAATATCAGGTTCTTCTGGACACGAAGAGTCGCCTGGAGCAGGAGATCCACGAGTACCGGCGCCTGCTGGAGGGAGAAACCGGGTAAGACCTGACTCAGACCTGGTTTAGACCTGTTTAGACCGAGTACCGGCGCCTGCTGGAGGGAGAAACCGGGTAAGACCTGACTCAGACCTGGTTTAGACTGTTTAGACCGAGTACCGGCGCCTGCTGGAGGGAGAAACCGGGTAAGACCTGACTCAGACCTGGTTTAGACCTGTTTAGACCGAGTACCGGCGCCTTCTGGAGGGAGAAACCGGGTAAGACTGGTTTAGTCCTGGTTTAGACCTGGTTTAGACCTGGTTTAGACCTGTTTAGACCGAGTACCGGTGCCTTCTGGAGGAGAGACCGGGTAAGACCTGACTCAGACCTGGTTTAGTCCTAGTTCAGACCTGTTTAGACCTGGTTTAGTCCTGGTTCAGACCTGTTTAGACCTGACTGGAGCAGGAGATCCACGAGTACCGGGCGCTTCTGGAGGGAGAGACTGGGTAAGACCTGTTTAGACCTGGTTTAGACCTGACCCAGACCTGATAGACCTGGTTTAGACTTGGTTTAGACCAGGGTTAGACCTGGTTTAGACCTGGTTTAGACTAGTTTAGACTGAGTACCGGCAGTTGCTGGAGGGAGAGACCTGGTTCAGATCTGGTTCAGACCTGGTTTAGACCTGTTTAGACCTGGTTTCGACGAGTACCGGCGGCTGCTGGAGGGAGAGACTGGGTTTAGACCTGTTTAGACCTGATTTACACTGGTTTAGACTAGTTTAGACCTGTACCGGAGCCTTCTGGAGGGAGAGACTGGGTAAGACCTGATTTAGACCTGGTTTAGTTTGGGTTTTAGTCCTGTTTTAACCCTGGTCTATAGTGTCTCTTTAGTCCTGGTTTAGACCTGGTTTAGTCTGGTTCTAATCCTGGTCTTGGTCTCTCTTTAGTCCAGTTCTAACCCTGGTCCTGGTCTGTCTTTAGTCCAGTTCTAACCCTGGTCCTGGTCTCTCTTTAGTCCAGTTCTAACCCTGGTCTTGGTCTCTCTTTAGTCCGGTTCTAACCCTGGTCTTGGTCT
>JBBPFD010000252.1:0-15000 GCA_038363315.1 Mugilogobius chulae | reverse complement strand
GGAGTGTCTCAATCAGTCATTAGAGTATAAAAAGGGCTGCAACTAATCAGTCAAGGGATCACCTCAGTACAGCAAGGTACTTGTTTGTTTCAGTTGGTTTGCTTTTGTTTGAGCACATTTATTTCTGTATATTTTGTCATCTTTTTGAACACATTTTACTGAGGTTATTTTTAATTAAAATGGACAAACGTCTTTAATTTTCTGTGTCTGCCTCCTACTTTGACCCCTAATACATAAACATGTGTTTGATTTATTTACATGGGGCCTGCATCATTTGCCAGTTTGTTATAAAGAGCGGCAGCTTGTTTGAATAATCGCAACAGTCCAATATGACGCTCAAGAAATGTTGCCTCAGAGCATACATGTCTTCTAATTTCAGCTCGGTTTTAATTAACACATTTCTAGTTATTTTTGAGTAGTTATTGCTGTGTCTGGGTCATAAAACCTCTTCTCTTGTGCTCAGTGGTTTGGGATAGTGATCTAAATAACTAAATTAGCTGGTGATTAAATCAATAATTAAAATGATTTATAAACAATTAAAGTATACTAAAAACTGCCTTGGCCCTGGGGAAACTAGTACCATTTACCCCCCCCCCCCCAGTCCGGCACCGCTGCAGGACCAACAGTCAGGACAAGACTCTAAAAACAGGGGTGTCAAACTAATTTTGACAAAGGGCCACATCGGCATCTTGATTGTCCTCAAAGGGCCGGTTGTAACTAAAATTAACCTTACTAATCTTTGATGTATACAAATAATAGTTGTATTTGATGATTGGCTCTAACATAAAATTTAAGTACACCTTATAAGGCCTTGAGGGCAGATGAAATGAGGTGGAGGGCCGCATCTGGCCCCGGGCCTTGAGTTTGACATATGTGCTCTAAGAACATGACTGAGAACAGGACTAAAAACATGACTGAGAACACTGTTAAACCAGAGAGTGAACAGCTGCAGGGTCTGTGAGTGTGAACAGCTGCAGGGTCTGTGAGTGTGAACAGCTGCAGGGTCTGTGAGAGTGAACAGCTGCAGGAGGAGTCTGTGAGAGTGAACAGCTGCAGGGTCTGTGAGAGGGAACAGCTGCAGGAGGAGTCTGTGAGAGTGAACAGCTGCAGGGTCTGTGAGAGTGAACAGCTGCAGGGTCTGTGAGAGGGAACAGCTGCAGGAGTCTGTGAGTGTGAACAGCTGCAGGGTCTGTGAGAGGGAACAGCTGCAGGAGTCTGTGAGTGTGAACAGCTGCAGGGTCTGTGAACAGCTGCAGGAGGAGTCTGTGAGAGTGAACAGCTGCAGGGTCTGTGAGAGTGAACAGCTGCAGGGTCTGTGAGAGTGAACAGCTGCAGGGTCTGAACAGCTGCAGGGTCTGTGAGAGGGAACAGCTGCAGGGTCTGTGAGAGGGAACAGCTGCAGGGTCTGTGAGAGGGAACAGCTGCAGGGTCTGTGAGAGGGAACAGCTGCAGGGTCTGTGAGAGTGAACAGCTGCAGGGTCTGTGAACAGCTGCAGGGTCTGTGAACAGCTGTGATACAATGATACAACATAACTTCTGAGTGCTACATCTTTATTTTCATATTTTTAGACTTAAAACTTGTCCTCTGCCCAGGGCTGTGTGAGTCTGTCCCAGGGCAGCTGTGGCTACAATAGTAATTCAGTGTGGACAGAAAGAATAATGCATTATGTGAAGCTTCATGAAACGAGCTGTTTAAGTCAAACTTTACTTTACAGTTTGACAGCTTCAGCCACGCCCATTTTTATTCAACACTTTAATCTTTAGTCGAGTTTGTTTCACTGCAGCTGCACTTTATTTTATTCTACACACATCCACCTGCAGCAGAGACATAAAGAGTGTCAGGTTCAGTCACAGGTGATGAAGTTTGTTTGACACTTTGATGTGACACTTGTCGTTTTCACTGAAGCGACTCCACAAAGTCCAGATCCGGTCGAGCAGCGTTTTCTGTCCAGAGCCTGAGAGAAAACACAAGAAAACAAACTCACACAAAACAAAACCTCTGACAGACACTAAACTGTTTCTGAATCTAAACCAAACTTTTGTTCATGAGCTGAATCAGAACTCTGAGTGTGTCCTGCTCTGAGGAGGTTCTGTCCTGGCTCTACAAACTGAACCGGGACAGAACCGGGACAGAACCTGGTCTACAAACTGAACCGGGACAGAACCTGGGTCTACAAACTGAACTGAACCGGGACAGAACCTGGGTCTACAAACTGAACCGGGACAGAACCTGGGTCTACAAACTGAACCGGGACAGAACCTGGGTCTGCAAACTGAACTGAACCGGGACAGAACCTGGTCTACAAACTGAACTGAACCGGGACAGAACCTGGGTCTGCAAACTGAACTGAACCGGGACAGAACCTGGGTCTGCAAACTGAACCGGGACAGAACCTGGGTCTACAAACTCAACCGGGACAGAACCTGGGTCTACAAACTGATCCGGGACAGAACCTGGGTCTTACAAACTGAACCGGGACAGAACCGGGACAAAACCGCTGCTGATTCTGGGAAAGAACTTTTACAAATTTAAAGTCAAGATTTTTTCAAATGTAGATAAAACTTCAAACATGTAATGAAATGAAAAACAACAGTTCTTCAGTTTGTTTTAGTTCTGTTTGATGAAAATGTATCAACAACACTGGCACATTAAGTATTAGAGACAAAAACACATGAAAGTTCCTCAGACAAACTGTGGATGAAGCAGTTTTCTGATTCAGATGAAAACGTCGTTCATAATAAACGTCTGATAAAGCTTGTGTCGCAGTAGATTACAGAACAACATGTCTTTCTGTCTCTCAAACACTTTATTACATTTAGATTTGAGTTGTATCTGCAGCTCTGCGTTCTCCTCAGGATCAGTTTGTCTTTAGTTTAGAGTTTGTTCTGGAGGAAACTCAGACTTGTACAAACTGGATCTGACCTTCAGCAAATCTGTTCAAACTCTGGATCACAAAAGAAGATTTAAACACCAAAGTACAAGTACACTAAAGTACACCAAAGTACACATGAATACACACCTGTACTGTACACACACACCTGGTTAGCAGCAGGTTACACACACACACAACACACACACACACACACACACACTCGGAGCTGTCAGTTTAGATGATTTTGTGAAGTTTAAAGAGTTTCGTGTCGGAAGCAAAACTTCAGCCTCAGGAAACGTTTAAATGTCAAAGAAAAGTTCAAACTAAAGAATCTGACTCTAATGTTTTACACAAGAACCTGGACCTGGATCTGGACCTGGACCTGGACCTGAACCAGAATCAACTATTTTTGCAATCAAGACTATTAAAATGACCCGCTTTAGTCACATTGATACTGCTCAGTTGATGTTCAAAGCTAGTAAAAAGGCATTACCAGTAAATATTCAGGATCTTTTCAAAGAAAGTAAGAGCTGCTACTTTTAGGGGAACATGGCAAATTTAAAACACAAGCTGTACGAACCAGTATGTGTATCTGTTTGCGGTGTTTGTCTAGGGAATAGCTTAGAGTCACAACTTAAAAAATGTTCAACAATTGACCAGTTTAATGCTAAATACAAAGACACTATTTTTATCTCAATATACGACAACAGAATGAGGTTGAACTGCTTTGGTTAGCGAAGGACTGAAGTGTGTTGTTGATTGTATTGTTCTCACTGATTTAATATGCACAGTGTACCTAATACTGTTAGATCATGTTTAATTAAGAATATAAGTATGATCCACATTCTAAAAACGTATAGAACAAATGTGTCAATCATGATCATGTTTTGTGCAACCAAAGAATAGTAAGAATAGTGTAGCAATGGGCAGGGGTGTCGGACTGGGGGGGTAAATGGTACCAGTTTCCCTGGGGCCCACGGCAGGAAGGGGCCCAAAAGCAGGTCAGTTTTGCTTGTGAGACAGACTTTCTCTAAATGTAACTTTTTGTGACATCAGAAAGTCCATCTCTCCTGTAAACTGTAGCAAATAAACATCCACCAAAGAAAATATGAATAAAGAAATGGACTAAACTATTAACAAATCTAACTGCTGGAGATCATAATGTTTTAAGCAGCAGATTTCAGAGAACAAAATGATCAGTTCAATAAATATAAATACTCACAGGGTTTTGTCTCAAATATTGTCATAACTTTATAATGTTTAAAAACGTCTCTGGGATTTTCTTAGGCTGTGTCCGAATGTGAGCCCTAACTACTATATAGGTCACTATTCGGGGGTCACGCCATTTTGTAGTGGTGTCCGAATGTCCAGTGGGTCAAAAAGTAGTGCACTCAAAGTTTCCCACAATGCATCTGGAAAAGTAGTGAGCATCGATGGCACTAGAACACAATTCATTGCGAGAATCGAAAAAAACAACATCAGGAGCGTCAGGTTTTTAACTGTAAACAACACGACTGAAGTAAAGACGTTAAGGAGCCGCTTAAACTCACTGTTGAGCCGAAGAAGAAAACAAAACACTCGTAACTGAAAGCCGTTAGCCGTGAAGATGCTAACATTAGCCGTGAAGATGCTAACGTTAGCTGCTAACCTTAGTTGGGGCTGTAAAAGAGGAATTATCCAGTCCGTTTGTGGTTAAATGTATTGTCCAAGTTAAACCAGACTTGTATGATGATTAGTAGTCCTTAAATGTGCGTGTCATACGGACTTGACCATATTTATTACAAAAGTTCATTTTTATCGGACTTTATTGCCGACCGTTACTGGCGGAGAGTTACGTGACCCACGTCAGCTGAAAGTAGTGACATCGTGTCCGAAGACGATGAATGAGTCACTGACCTGTCCACTGAACAGGGCAGGACTATATAGTAATTGAGTGGTTAGGGAATGAGTGTGACGTTCGGACACAGCCTAGTGTATTTCTGGAAACATTTACACAAGTTTATTGCTTAAAACAAGTTTGCTAAAATGTAAGATGAGTTTAAAACACATTTCATTTTATTCTCGTCTTTACAGCAGTGACTCGTTTTGACGCCAAAATCATATAAATGTTTGTTTTGTTTTTGGATATGAACCTAGAAGCAGCACTACATCTGTGCAAAACAGGAAATAAAACCCAAATGAAAAGAAAAAAGAATAAGATTGGACTAAATAATTAAAACTAAAAATTATGTATCAGGGGCCCGTCAACAGAGTTTGTACCTGAGGCCCAGAATCTGGTGCTACGCCCCTGGTAATGGGCTGGGATTAAAAAAGTTTTTAACTTCTTCCCACTCCTTTGAGCTATTGACTGTCAGTTGTATTGATTAAGAAATGTATACAGTATTTAACAGATTTGTTAACTTGTAAATTTGATGAATGTATTATAAAAAAAATGTGTAAATTATCCTGACAAACAAGCTTGAAATAAATGATTGATTGATTGATTGATCTGGACCTGGATAATAAACCATCTCTGACCGATACTTGTCTGAAAAGAAAACACTTTCACAAAGACACATGAACATCCACAACTTATTCAAAGGAAAACACAAAAACATTCTGCCGTTTGGAAAAAGAGGAAAATATAAAACACCAAAGAGTCTCAGGATCAAAAACACAATAAGGACAAGAAAAGACGACAAAATCATCAATAAAGTCAGAAGGAACTGATCAAGGAGAAAATACTGTTAGTATGAAGGACGTGGTAGCTAGACATTAACTAAAACATGACACTTTAAAAAGATAAACCGGTTAATTGAACTAAAAAAGAAAGAAAAAAAAAGGAGACAAAAGACAGATGAAGAATGTGTTCACAACTTATCATCGCGCACACTCACTAAAGCCCAAACTGGACTCAATTACAACATCACGCTGGAGAAAATACTACACGACGACAGAATTATCCTCCAATAAAATCCAAGCTCAGGGGAAGGAGGCGGAGCTACGAAATACTAACAGGAATCTGAAAAGTAAGAAACCATCTCCTAAAGATACTAGTCTGATTTAGAAGAAAACACTTATGCACCTGGACTTAAACCTGGAGCTGGACTGGACGTGGACCTGAGTCTGGGTCTGGGTCTGGGTCTGGACCTGGAGCTGTTCTTTCAGATCCGGTGTTTTAAACTCAAATCCATCTGAGTCTGAGTTTGTTGGAGGGAAACAGTTTAAAAACACAAGTTCCTTTGTGTTTTGTTTGAATTTGGCACGAGACGTCAGCTGACTTGTTTATATTGAAAACAGCTCATTTGTGTCTGTCTGAGCATTTCCTCTTCAGTTCATGTCTGTGATGTTTTTACTCTGTCAGTGTTAAATGAATAAATCATCAGAAGATCAGAGAATTAAAAACTTTACAAATGAAGAAAATACTGAACTAAAAGACCAGAGTGAGTTTTGCGTCTGAAAGCTAACACTGACAGGAAATGCTCAGAAGTGCAGAAGGGAGTTTGATTGTAAACAAGCCAGCTGACGTCCTGTGCATTTAGTCTGTTGAGCTGGATCCTTCAGCCTCTGGAGCTTCTCCTCAGCAGCAGCGCTCAGGGACACATCTCCAGATGTTCTTTAGGCTTGGTCAGGACTACTGTAGCTGGAGGTTATTACCCTAACGTGCATGTTATTGGTTGGTGGGGGAAACCGGAGGAAACCCACCCAGACACGGGGAGAAACATGCAAACTCCACACAGAAAGGCCCAGGCCCCGTGCGGGAATCGAACCCACGACCTTCTTGCTGTGAGGCCAGAGCGCTAACCACTCTGCCACCGTGCCGCTAAAACATTTACTCTTCAGATTAAATGTGTTGGATCATTTAATCAGTCCAGGAACATTTTAAACAAACTGTTTGTGATTTGCTGCATTTCAGACATTTTAGGTTTTATAGTTACGTAACATAAGTCTTTATATTTCCACAGGATTCTTCTCCAGTGGCTCCTCTGGCTGCAGTGCATTCTGGGACCTGGACTTCCCACACACAGCTCCTCCGGGGGAATCCTGAGGCGTTCCCAGGCCAGTTCAGAGACAGTCCTGGGTCTCCTCTTGGTGGGACATGAAACACTTCCACAGAGAGGCTTTGTCCAGGAGGCAGAGGAACAGACGCCTGACTCTCCTCAGCTGACTCCTCTTGATGTGGAGGAGCAGCGACTCTACTCAGAGCTCCTCCTGAGTGAGTTCTTCACCTTGTCTCTGTGGGAGCACCCAGACACTGCAGAGGAAACTCAAGACAAGACAAATGTGTTTGTAGCACAATTCATACACAGACCAGTTCAAAGTGCTTCACAAGGCAGGAAAAGATGCATCAAAACTACAAAACAACATTATTAACAAATATAAATAATCAGCATAAAAGAAGTAAAGAAATATATGCACAGATAAGAAGAAATGTTTTGAGCTGAGATTTAAACCTGGTCACAGTGGAGGCCTTTACACTCCCTGTGTTTAGTCCTCACTTGGACCACTTGTATCTGTGATCTTGTCCTTTCGGTCGTTACCCAAAGCTCATGACACAGGTGAGAGTTGAACGTAGACAACGGTAAATCCAGAGTTTTGTCTTTGGACTCAGCTCCTTCTTGATACAGCGACCTCATCACTGCACCGATCCTCCTCAGTCTCACCTCCATCCTTCATCTGCTGCTTTTATCAAGGGGCCACTTTAATAGGAATCTGAAACCGTAAACAGACTGTGGCTACAGAAATGTGTCTTAAAGAACTTTATCAACAGTTTCTAGAACAAATGTGTCACTTTCCCAAACACGAGTCCACGTCACAAACTTCTGCTGCTGGAAAAAGATTGAGTCACATTAATGTTTGAGACGTTAAGAACATTCTGAGGAGGAAATGGATTTGTTTTTCTCCCTGTGATTTGAACAGTAATGTGTGTGTGTGTTATTTCTTCTGTTGAGTCCAAATGTCTCCAGGACAAAGACCAAACACTCACAGCACTTTCACTGTCACTTCTTCATTTAGAAAAACACTTCACCCTTTTAATTACACATTTTTAACCCTTTTAGTGACACATATTTAACCCTTTTAATGACACATATTTAACCCTTTTAGTGACACTTTGACCTCCAGAAACCTCCTGAAACTCGTGATCTCTTAACGACACATATTTAACCCTTCAGTGACACGTTGAAGTTTTTAGTGACACGTTTGAGTGACACTTTGTCCTCCAGAAACCTCCTCAAACACGAGAAAAACGTTAAAACTGTGAGAAAAGCGGCGTTCACAGCAGCAGCAGATCTGAACTTCCAGTCGGACCGGCTCCAACTCAAACAAACCTCCACAAAGACTTTTACGTTTGAACCTTAGATGTGTCTTTTCTCTAACAAACCGTCTTTGTAACGACTCAGAGAAACAGTAATATGATTTTACAAACGTGAGAACAAACTTCTGACTAATGTTTGAATCACAGAAGAAGAAAGTGACTCTTCTGTGCACACACACCCACGCATGTCACTTCTGTGAAGTTGGCCCCCATTAGGTCAGTCGTTTGTGCTTCGTTTGTGCTGCTTTAGTTTTTGAGATTTTAACGATTCTTTTATAGGTCAAATTAGGGTCACCCAGCCTATACCCATTTAGCTTAAATAAGCACCAAAACAGCTCAAAATGGTGTCATTCGTTTGTGCTACGTTTGTGCCATAAAGAGTTTGGTTTGTGCTGTTCTGGTTTTATAAATATGAGCAATTATATTTTCGGCCGATGACGTCATTCAGCCTCCAGAATGTTAAATATCGCTCAAAAACACCAACAAATTAGATAAATCATTTGTTTTTCGTTTGTGCTGGGCGTATTTAGTTTTTTATTAGCAATTTAAAAATAAATAAACTTATTTTTTGCGGCGATAGTGGGACGTCACTTCCGGCTGCAGCAGCGCGAGGAAAAGGTAAATGCTAGATAGTAGGGTCCAGAGGGACGACGAATAAGTTTAGAAGAACGGTTAAGTTAGGAAAAGGGTTTGGGTGAAGGTTAAAAGAAAAACAAAATAATATATATAACAATTTAGGCCCGATTAGCAACAGAAATAAACTCATTACCATGGCAACCAGCTCACTTACGTCCTCTGGGCCAGACTATCTGCACTAACCCGAGGAAAACTTGTGAAAATCTCACTCAAAGCAGCGGTATACATCAAAAACGGTAACATACGTCTGGTACATACTTTTAGTTCACCTGTGATGGTCACACTTGTTGTTTTGCTGAGATTTCCACCAGTTTTCCTCACGCTGCTGCAAACAGCTGTCCGGAAGTGACGTCATACTATTGCCGCAAAAAACATATATTTCTTTATTTTCTAAATATGCTAATAAAAAGTAAATATGCACATTACAAACGAAAACAATTGATGTATATAATTTGTTGGTGTTTTTTGAGCGATATTGAACATTCTGGAGGCTGAATGACGTCATCGGCTGAAAATATAATTGCTCATATTTTAAAACCAGAACAGGACAAACGAAACTTTTAACAGCACAACGAAGCACTACGAATGACCATTTTGAGTTGTTTTGGTGTTTATTTAAGCTAAACGGGGGCTGACTGACCCTAATTTGACCTATAAAGAATCCTTAATTTTAATTTTTTTTTTTGACCTTTATTTAACCAGGAAGTCCACTGAGATTCAGAATCGCTTTTGCAGGGGAGCCCTGGGGGAAGGGTCAGGGGAGGCATTAATGGACATGTTTTTAGTTGTAGGAGGAACCTACGCAGACACGGGGAGAACATGCAAACTCCACATAGAAAGGCCCGGTGGCCCGGGAGTCGAACCCAGGACTTCTTGCTATGAGGCCAGAGCGCTAACCGCTTGTGCCACCGTGTCGCCTAACTCAAAAACTAAAGCAGCACAAACGAAACTTTTTGCAGCACAAACGAAGCACAAACGATTGACGTAGTTTTTGTGTAGATTTGCGTTTAATGGGGGCCAACTTCACGCAGGTCCTGAAGCTGCAGCCTTTTCTATCCAAGTGTGTTTGTGACTGAGAGAGAAACAGTAAGACTGAGCTGCAGAGCGTCTCAAGTCAGAATTACACAGCTGGTCTTTAACTTGAGCGTGCATAAAGAACATCATGGCGCAGTAAGTTCTTGTTCAGTTCTTGTTTACTGCGCCATGATGTTCTTTATGCACGCTCAAGTTAAAGACAGCTGTGCTGAATCAGCTTCTTTCTTGTCTTCTAAACGTGTGAACTTATTACATAACAGTGTAGGTTTGCTAAATTAATAATCTTGAGAGAGAGAGAGAAAAGAGAGAGAGAGAGAGAGAGAAGAACACTTTGCACTGCAGTAAAAGTACAGCTAAAGGAAAATCTAAATAACTTGAAATAAGCGTATTCAAAGACTCATTTTCAGATGTTTTCTCTGAATAAAACCAAGTCTGATTCAGATTCTTTGACTTAAGAGATTCTCTCTGATTGATCTTCTAAAAAACTGACTTAAGTAAATGTGTTTCTGTTTGAATCAGAAAAGATTTGATTCAAAATCTTGTCCAGAGAACTTAAACTAAAACAACCACATGTTAGTCACATGTTCTACTGACCTGGAAACATACAAGTACTGCAGTAAAAAATGGCCAACGCAGTAAAATTTAATATTCAAATTTTAGGCAAATCAGGCCTTTTATAACTCATGATGCAGCCAGAGTGTTTCCCCACACAATGATTTATCTCACATTGAGTTGGTCTTTAACTACTGTAAGTACATTTAAAATAGTGGAGTCACTTTACAAAAAATCTCAAAGGTCTTTGACAGAAAACACCTTTCGTTCCATGTTTGTAACATTTTAAAAAAACATAATCTTTTTAGCTTTGAACATTTAAGCATTTTAAATATGCTTTATCTATAAAGTGCTACATGGATTAGCCCCGCCTCCCATGTCAGTATTCTTCAAACTAAAACCACCAGTAACATGAGGACCAGGGTTAAGAGACTGTGAGGTGTTTGACAGAAAAACTGCCTTTGGACAAAACTCTCTGTGTGAAGGAGAGTAAAGTCTGGAACAGTTTTCCTCTTACAATAAGAGAGTGCTCCAATTTTAAAATTCAGCTTAAGCTCTGGCTGAAATCACACCAGTCATGTGATCATTAGTCATAACATGTTATTTACTTTTAGATTTCTCATGTATTCTATTGACTCTATTTTATCCCGCCTACTTTTCTAGGACGTGCACTTCCTGTTTAGCTGCATTTAGCCTGTAGATTTCAGTCGATGGGTTTATTTTAACTGTCATTATATTTAATTAAAATTGCCCCACAAGACAGACAAACAAACACGTTAGCTACCTTAACAGAGCTAAACAGGAAGTGCATTTCCAAGCCAAGTGGGCGGGACAAAATAGGGTCAATAATTGTTTTGTTTGTATTGTTTGTACTTGTGACCTGCCTCGGCACTACGGATGTAAATGAGCTTCGTAGCTACAATCCGGCATATTTACATTTGTTTATACAAATGTAATGTGCATTGTCCCTATCAAATAAATAAATACATTAAAAAAAGGTTCTGAGTTACTTTCACCTCTGAGCTACAATTATTTGCTTAAAATGCTTTTCAGAAGCACGGATAAAACATGAACAAACTGTGAAGCTTCTGCGATGTTTCCTTTTCTATTGAATCATAAATGTTTCTGATTTAAAGCTTCTCAACCTGAGGGGCGCGGGAGGGTTCTTGTGGATTCTCTGATGATCTCTGTCTCCAGTCCCACAGCCAATCAGCTCTCACCATCCCAAAGAGTCAGATAATGCCTCACAGAGACTGGGTTTAGAGAGCAGAGACAGGAGCAGGTGCAGCAGGTCAGAGGTCAGAGGTCAGGGGTCAGGGGTCAGGGCGGGGCCGGTTGTTGCTGGCGACGAGGGAGCGGCTGCTGTTGCTTCAGGGCTGAGAGTGCAGAAAGTTTAAGTGAGTTTGTAAATGTCACTGAAGAATGAGGCGTGAACGAAGAGAAAAATGAGAAAAGAAAAGAAGAAAAGAGGAGAGAGGGAGAGAGGAAGGAGGGAGAAGAGAGAGAGAAAGAGAGAGAGAGGAGAGAGAAAGAGAAGAGAGAGAGAGAAAGAAAGAAAGAAAGAGAGAGAGAGAGAGGAGAGAGGGAGAGAGAGAGAGGAAGAGAGAGAGGAGAGGAGAGAGAGAGAGGAGAGAGGAGAGAGAGGAGAGAGAGAGAGAGAGAGAGAGAGAGGGAGAGAGGAGAGAGAGGAGAGAGAGAGAGAGAGAGAGAGAGAGGAGAGAGAGAGAGGGAGGGGGGAGGAGGAGGAGAGAGAGAGAGGAGAGGAGAGAGAGGAAAGAGGAGAGAGAAGAGAGAGAGAAGAGAGAGAAGAGAGAGGAGAGAGAGAGAGAGAGAGAGAAAGAAAGAGAGAGAGAGAGGAGAGAGAGAGAGAGAGAGGGAGAGGAGAGAGAGGAAGAGAGAGAGAGAGAGGAAGGAGGGAGAAGAGAGAGAGAGAAGAGAAGAGAAGAGAGAGGAAGAAGAGAAGAGAGAGAGAGGGAGAGGGGAGAGAGAGGGAGAGGGGAGAGAGGAAGAGAGAGAGAGGGAGAGAGAGAGGAGAGAGGTAGAGAGGGAGAGGAGAGAAAGAAGAAAGAAAGAGAGGAGAGAGAAGAACACTTTGCACTGCAGTAAAAGTACAGCAAAAGGAAAATCTAAATAACTTGAAATAAGTCGTATTTAAAGACTCATTTTCAGATGTTTTCTCTGAATAAAACCAAGTCTGATTCAGATTCTTTGACTTAAGAGATTCTCTCTGAAAAAGTGTTGTTTTGTGTTTTGTCTTCAGTCGGTGCAGATCTGCTCCAAACACATCTCCTGTTACTTTATCTGAAGTGTCTGGCTGTGTCCTTTTGTCCTTTGACTTTTTAAAGACACACTGTGGAACTTTTGACCAAAACTGACTTGTATAAAAGCACGTTTGTTTGTTTTTCAGAAACATTTGTCTTCTGCTGGGCCTGGGTGAGGACTGTCTGGATAATTCAGAGATGATATTCAAAGCTTTGTGTTTGAATGTCTGAGCTGAAGTTTAACACAGACATTCTCATCACACGAGCTACTCATAGATATTGGGGGTATTCCATGAAGCGAGCTAAAGCCAAAGCCTGGCTTATTTGGTCAATCTATTCTTATGAAATCTCCATTTCCGTTCCACTAACGCGGCTAACCAGAGGTGACGCTGAGTTGCCGCAGTAACAAGTATCAGACATAAACCTGGTCTGGACCAGACTAACTGTCAAGATTATTTTAGCTTTGTCTCAAAAAACGTCTTAAATCACATGTTTATCCTCACACACTTCCACAACTGTGTGAAATCTCTCTGTCTGTCACAACAAACTTATAAGTCACTTTTATTCACTTTATTTACTTGGCATTGGCACCAAAGAGCCGCTCTGACCGTTTCTTTTCATCCTTTTTGAGCCGCTCTGGCTGTGGAGAGACGCGTTTGTAAGAGCAAACGTCACATTGGCTGCACAAAAAACTGGAAAATTAACTTGTAGGTTACTCCTACGTGAATCTAAACTACATAAGATTTCTCACAGACATGCAGCTGTTTCTCTAAAGCATGAAGCAATGACTAAAGTGTGAGAGCCGTGGAGTCGTGTTGCTGATTTTACGCTCAGAAGCGCTGCTTCTTTCCCTCGTCTCTGACCCTGTCACACCACGGACACACATCCTCTGCTCTGATTGGTCAGTTCTGGTTGTGAAGATTTACGCTACAACTTTGTGACAACTTTACGCACCGGGACTAGTCCACATGCGGAGTGGAAAACTGTGCATTGCATTAAAAAACGATGAGTCTACTCACAAATACGATGATAAATCCTCTGGATCTCCTCCTCGTCTTTCTCCAGCAGTGAACAGGAGGGGAGGGGCTGCATCAGAATAAACCTCTATAAACTGAAAACTTTTGCGATGCAAATCAAACTATAGTCCGTGTGCACTTTGGCTCCTCTGGTGTTTCAGTCAGATCATGTAAATAAGTGTTTTTCTCTCTCATTCTCAGTGATGTCTTCGCTCCATTGATCTGGTCTCGTCACATTCAGCAGAGCAAAGCTCAGAGCCCAGATTAATCTTCAAGCTTGAATTAGCGTTGCTCAGACCCAGGCTTATTTCTTTCATGGAACCACTTGAGGCTTAAGTTGGAGATGAAGCTAGTTTCAGCTCAGGATTTTAGGATAAGCCTAGACTTGTTAAGCCACTTTCATGGAATACCCCCATAAAAACCTACTTGACCTACTCATGTGTGTACAAAATCAGAATAAAGCTGTATAATGTGCTTTCCAACGACTAAAACTCTCAATCTAACTTTCTTTGAACATTAACTACTTCATTGTTCTTAATTGTTCCCTTTAAACTGCCTTTTTGTTGCTTTTTTTTACTACAAATGATGAACTTCATATTTGTTTTCTTGAAGACAACAATCACAATAATATCTACAGTTCTACATATTAGCTCTGCTTGTTTGTGTGAGAATGTTGTTCCACTTGATGTCATGAAACTGATGCACGTGAACAGAATATTACTTGAGCTTTGTGTTTCCGTTGGATCGTTGATTTTCTACAACCAGAACGTTTCACAGTGTCACGTTCTACACTAAAGGTTCTTGTGAAGTTTTCAGATGACACCGCCATTCTAGACTTTTACAAAATGACAAAGACAAGCCGGGATATTTGGATGAAATTAACACTTTCATGGTCTGGTGCAGGACCTTGTGGTCAAGACAAAACAGACAGAGGAGATCTTATGTGACCACAAACACATTGGGAACCACAGTCCGGTCCTTCTTGACCAGGCACCTATGAAGCAGGCTGTTTCTTACAAATACTTGGGTCTTTATTAGTGCTGTCAAACGATACATTTTTTTATCAGATTAATCACACTTTCAAATTTGGATTAATCACGATTAATCGCAGTTAATTTCTTGATTGCAAACTATCAAAGATATTCTATAAAAGACCACAACATTTGAAAATGACTGTTAGAATGTCTTAACATTCAAATGTTTGTTACTTTAATATGTCAATTATTATTTGCTCCCTACAGTTGGTTTATTCTGGTTGTGATTGTTCCTCTGGAAGGTAACTATGTGGGATCACCTGTGGCCATATTGCATAATCATTGAATATTTTGTCC
>JBBPFD010000251.1:91036-116506 GCA_038363315.1 Mugilogobius chulae | reverse complement strand
CACAGAAAAAATAAAACGCGATGTACCGAAACAAAAATAACCATGATGTGACACAACCAGAATTAAATCCAACTCACGTCAACCCACTTAAGATCAGTGTACATTAATGGCGCCATCCTAGTAAGCGGAGACTACAGCCTGCCATCCCTTGGCGAACCGACCAGGGTTCAAAACCCCGCCAGGGAGTTACAACAACACAAATTTTTTTATTTCTGCGCTTAAGAAACATTAAATTGAAAATATAGTGCTTGTTTTGACGTATTTAAAACGACCAATATAATGTGCTTTTAAAACAAAGTAGATTCTATAAAAGTATATAAATTTAGAAGACTCTGCTACAAAACACTAGGCATTCAAACAGGTGCTAGGATCAGACACGCACGACGTGGGCTCATTCACACCAGAAGTCCTGTCCTCCCCATGCTCGCACAAGCGGAATGAACCCACCAGCTCTCCTTAATTACACGCATCACCTCCACCACCGACCCACTTGAACCAGGCAGACTTTCAGTACAGTGCTTTATCAGCAGTCACAGATATCGTGGTGCACATGAAACACGCCACGCGTTTATGAAAGCGCTGTAAGTTGGTCGCCTGCGGAAACGTGCTAAATATCGATCAAAAGCGGCATGGCGGGCGTCCGGCGCGACTTGATTGCCTCTGGTCGAAGCACCTTTAGAATGAGTTTATTTGAGCTCAAGCTGCTGACTAATCAGCATGCATGCGGAAATAAAACTGCTCTGGTGTCGCGGTGCATAAAGAAGGCATCGTCGCATATAGTGGCAGCGAACACCTGGGAAGACCAAAGGCAGAGTCATTTATCAAATCATCAAATCAAATCAAACTTTAATTTATCTAAAGCGCTTTTCATACAAAATCCAATGTAACACAAAGTGCTTTACAGTGCATTAAAAAACAATTTCAGATACCCCCACCCCACATTCACATCATCCATCACTTAAACAGCTAATCAACCCCCACCTCTCCCCGCCCACACAAAAACAACACACCACCCTCACAATTCGCCGCGATACACCGGAAACCTACTAAAAATACCACTTTCTCGCTAGTCTTGCTACATAATTCCGGGCTGGTACAACTGGACCCAAAGCAGCTCATCAGAGGAGCTGTCTGCACAGGAGAGAGTACTCAGCCACCGGAACGCAGCCCACCGCGCCAGAGAGCGATGAGTCAGCCAAAACTACCAGGAACATGAGCCAGAGTCAGCAGCCACAGCCGAACACAGTTCTGGTGCAGGCTCTAGAGGAAACACTGGAAAAACTAAAGCGTCGATAGAACATTCTAAGTCAAAAATAATAACATAACAAATTCCAGTCAGCATAACAATAATACATAAATGAACCAATAAATAAATATGATAATAAATAATTACATGTAAAACAGATCAATAAATAAGGCTAGCTAAAAGATGGGTTGCACGACTGCTTTTAAAACCCATGAATGTTCTTGCGGCCTGAGTCCTCGGAAATGTGCCATAGGGGGCCGTTAAAAACTGGAAGAAGCCCTCCGCCTCGTGAGTGTGTGTCCTGGACTTTGGAATCCCGATAGGAGCCTGAGTGTGTGTCCTACTTGGAATGCTTAGGAGCCTGCTTGCCGGATGGAGCGCGGGGTCGCGAGAGTTATAAGGTAAAAGAGTTTGAGATAGCGGCCAAGGACCATTAGACACCGTTAAAAACCCAGTCAAAAGAATTTAAATCGATCCAAAAACACATCAGGACCAATTGCAGCGATTATAAACCGGGTAGATGGGTCACGCCTCTGCGTCTTAGTCAGGACACGAGTGTGAATTTTGTAATATTGTAAACTGAAACTAGACTTTTTGGGAAGGACAGGACGAGGGAATACAGAGTCTATACGATCGGTGACTAAAGCATCGACTCAGCGTCTCTGTGGTTGCCGACGAGGAGAATGGGAGGGCTTGCGATGCTCTTTAAAGATCGGTAAACTCATTTTGTCATTCCTCTCCTTCTAATCTGCGCGCTCAAACCGTCACTCGAAGTCAAAAAACGCCAGGTTCCCTTACTTTTGATGATGGACTCTCAAAGACTCTGCTCGCTCTCTCGCTATCTGCATCACAGCTTCTCTCTCTGCGCCATCCGGCAATGCTCAAACCTAAGTTTCCCCTGTCCCCCCGCGCTCTCACCGTGGAGACAGTTTCTCTCGCTCGGATCTTCATGTCCTCACACAACGCAGTTACACACACGCGCTACTTTGGCTGGTGTCATCAGCGAGACATGGGAGATACTCACACGCTGCTGTATATCTGATAACTGTGGAGTTGATTCATGTATTGATGACACCACCAGAACCGGGAGAATGTCAGGTTAAAAAGACAGGACCTTAAAAGGAACCCTGGGCACACAACATGTGATATGACTGAGGAGGCAGGTAGCTAACACTTCCATTAAAAGTTTCTGTCTGCAGAGTGGAATAAACATTTGTGACAGTCAGAGAGAAACCAGTGTTGAGTCTGCTGTAAAAGAAATAGTGTGGTCTACTGTATCAAAGGCGCGTTAGATCCAGTAGAACAACACTGTCACTGTTTAGAATCATTTAATTTAGTCTAAAATCATTTAAACTTTGTCAAGCTGTATCGTACTGTGGTTTACCCTAAAACCAGGAATGGCACTTCCAAGGACGTTCGGGTGTTAAAAAATAATTAAGCTGGAGTAAAACAAGTTTTTCTAAATTTTGTTTAAAATTGGTTAAGTTTAGAATGGTCTGTAATTGTTAAAATCATTAAAATCAAATTACTCTTCTTCGAGGGTGCACCTGAGCTTTCAAGCAGGGGAAAGAGCACTGTCTGACAGAGAGCGTCATCATGGTTTAAAGTCGTTCTAAAAGATTCATAAATGATTAACACAACTGAGTTTTGGGAGGTCTAAAAAGACACTCGAGTAGACTACACTGCAGAAAAACTTTTATCACAGCATTCAGCCTTAACAGGACAAAACTGTGCGTTTTCTTGGTAAGATAAACTCAGATGTGTTAAAAACAGTGTTCTAGTAGAAAAATGTCAATTGATTTTGTTTATCTTTCCCATTGAAGTCTGGTCTGCAAATGCTCACAAAGAGCATCAGTGGGAGGAGTTGGAGCTGTTACAAATCAGGTTAATAAGATGATCAATGGTGGAGAAAAGAATTTTGGGTTATTTTTGTTGTTTGTTTATTTTTGAAAAATATGCACTTCTTTTATTTGTGATGGCGTTAATCTGTATGTTTTAACTGCTCATGATAGATTTGGTAGGTTAACAGGAATTTGATTTTCTCATTTTACTTTTCGCCGCCTGCCAATTCTTCTTCTCAGTTGTTTTATCTCCTCGGTTTTATGGGCACAGGTTCTGAATGGAGGCTTTTTTTCAGTTCAGGAGCGCTGTGTCGAGGGCAGATGATTTGTACATGTTAAATCATTCACAATAAAATCAGGAGGCAGCGTTAAACACAATTGAGGGTGTTTTCAACTTGAATAAAATATGGCACTTCAGGCGTTAAGATGAGCTTCTCACAGTTCTCCACAGAGGTCTCCTCTTGAAAAACAGTGATATTAAAAAAAAAGAAGTGATTGACAAAGCCAAGTCGAAACAGAGGACACACTCGAGAAGGCATGGTGATGACATCCAAGTGTGTCTCTGTTGTGAGTCGGCTGTGTACGTAACTGATTAAACTCTCATTAATTAATAACATTTAAAATTCAATAGAAATGGGATCTAAAACTCTATGTGCAAATTAAAATCACCGGTTAAAATAATCATATTAAAGAACTATGTAAATTGATAAAATTCAGAAAATTCATTGATAAAAAATACTGCATTTTTTAGGTGGTCTATATATGTTACACATAAAATTGGAGGGTTATTAAAAACTACTGCATGATGTTCAAAACTTGTAAAATTATTGAATAAAACAGGTTTGGTGGCTAGAGTATTTGTGGATATATAAGCTGTGCCACCTCCCCTTTGCCTTCTTATTGGAAATGCAAAGTTAAAATATTTGGGGAGGCCTCGTTGGAGAACAACCGGTGCATCTGCACCCAGCCAAGTTTCAGTTAAAAACAGACAATCAAGTTTGTGATCTAAAATCAGGTCATTGACAATAAAAGACTTGTTC
Source organism: Mugilogobius chulae (assembly GCA_038363315.1). Lineage (NCBI taxonomy): Eukaryota > Metazoa > Chordata > Actinopteri > Gobiiformes > Gobiidae > Mugilogobius > Mugilogobius chulae. Next base: position 112,379 of record JBBPFD010000251.1, on the reverse strand, counting down.
AGCAGAGAGCGGATGTTTAAAAGTGCCATGTTTATTGTTGAAGGGGGTTTATTAATTGTAGGATTTACTGATGAATTATTTTGATAGGATATATAAGATTCTTGGTGTTAATAGTGTTGTAAATTGCTTTGTGGATAGGCCGCTCTCTGTTGATTATTACCGGAATGTAAGATGTTGGGTTTATTGGAGCCGTGGATGAGGATGAGGATGATGAGATGATGCTTTGTGAAGTCAGACAGATTCTATTTATAAAGAGACTAAACAGCAGTGGTCCCAGTATGGAGCCTGCAGTATGCCCATGTGAATATTTGCACATGAAGATTTAATACGGCCACTTTAATATTGTTTTCTGTCCTGAAGAAATTAGGAGAACCAACCAAATAAAAAACTTTGTATTCGTGTGTTTCAGGGACAAAGGTGAAGTTACAGTTTGCAGAGATGAACTGAAGTCTCATCTGCAGCGAAGTTCAGCCGTGTGTTTGAGGGCGTGGCCAAAGCAGGAGACTCCGCCCCCTGAACCAGATCTACACAGAGCTCTACACACACACAGCGGAGCCTCAGAGGTCAACCAGGAACATGAGGTCAGACTCATGGAGAGCGCGTCCAGAAGAGCGGGCCGCTCGAGAGAAAACATCACCTGTGAAGACATGTTTAAGCCCGCCACATTCACCACAGCCAATCAGAGCGGTGCTGACTGTGGGCGTGGCCGGCGTGGGGAAAACAGTTCTGACTCAGAAGTTCAGTCTGGACTGGGCTGAAGGCAGGACCAACCAGGAGCTGCAGCTGCTGTTCCCGTTCACTTTCAGAGAGCTCAATGTGCTCAGGACACACAGTTCAGCCTGGTGCAGCTGCTGCAACACTTCTTCAGTCCATCCAAGATCTCTGCAGCTTCACACAGCTCCAGGTGCTCTTCATCTTTGACGGTCTGGACGAGTGCAGACTTCCTCTGGACTTCAGCCGAACCCGGGTCCTGACTGACCCACAGAGTCTGTCTCAGTGGACGTGCTGCTGGTAAACCTCATCAGGGGAGCCTGCTTCCCTCCGCTCTCCTCTGGATAACCACACGCCCTGCAGCGGCCAATCAGATCCCTGCTGAGTGTGTCTCCATGGTGACAGAGGTCAGAGGGTTCACTGACCTGCAGAAGGAGCAGTACTTCAGGAAGAGGTTCACACACGACACAATCATCTTCCACATCAAGAGCGTCCGCAGCCTCTACATCATGAGCTACATCCCCATCTTCTGCTGGATCCTCTCCACAGTTCTACAGCAGCTTCTGAAACAAACAGAGGAACCAGAGCTGCCCCGGAACCTCACACAGATGTACGTCCACTTCCTGGTGCTGCAGGCCAAAGTCAAGAACATCAAGTATCATCAGGGATCAGGAGCAGACCTTCACTGGACTCCAGAGACCAGGGACATGGTTCTGTCTCTGTCCAAACTGGCCTTTGAGCAGCTGCAGAAAGGAAACCTGATCTTCTACCAGAGTGACCTGAGCGAGTGTGGGCTGGACGCTGAAGAGGCAGCTCGTTACTCCGGAGTGCTCACACAGGTCTTTAGAGAGGAGCCAGGTCTGTACCAGGACAAGGTCTACTGCTTCATCCATCTGAGTCTGCAGGAGTTTCTGGCTGCTCTTCACGTCCATCAGACCTTATACAGCTCTGGACAGAACCTGATGGAGACACCACACTCCTCTGAGAGTCCTGAGTCTGAGGTGTCCTTCTACGTCTCTGCTGTGGACCAGGCCTTACAGAGTCCAAACGGACACTTGGACCTGTTCCTGCGGTTCCTCCTGGGGCTGTCTCTGCCGACCAATCAGAGGCTGCTGCAGGGTCTGCTGACTCACACAGGAAGTGACACGACCAATCAGGAGACAGTAAAGTACATCAAACAGAAGCTGAATGAAAAGAGTCTGTCTGCAGAGAGAAGTCTGAACCTGTTTCACTGTTTGAACGAGCTCAACGACCAGAGTCTGGTGAAGGAGATTCAGAGACACATGAGAAAAAGACACAACACTAAAAGAGACATGTCTCCTGCTCAGTGGTCGGCTATGTCCTTCGTGTTACTGTCCTCAGACTCAGACCTGCAGGAGTTTGACCTGAGGAAATATGAGCGCTCAGAGAGAGCTCTGCTGGGTCTGCTGCCAGTGGTCAAAGCCTCCACCAAAGCCCTGTGAGTCCAACTGTCTCTAATGTCCCTCTGTCCTCACACTGTCTCTAATGTCCCTCTGTCCTCACACTGTCTCTAATGTCCCTCTGTCCTCACACTGTCTCTAATGTCCCTCTGTCCTCACACTGTCTCTAATGTCTCTAATGTCCCTCTGTGTCTTCAGTCTGAGTGGCTGTGGACTGTCTCCTCACAGCTGTGGTCCTCTGGCCTCAGTCCTCAGCTCGTCCAGTCTCACACACTTAGATCTCAGTCACAACGACCTCCAGGACTCAGGAGTGGAGCTGCTGTGTGAGGGACTGAAGAGCGCCCCCTGCAGACTCCACACTCTCAGGTGAGACACCGTCTCTGCTGTGGCTATGGCTTTGTCGACATTAAACAAATCACTGTGTGGCATGAGGGGTCAATACATTTATGTATCTTTAATTTGTGTTTCCAACAACGCCACCCAGTGTTTAAACTGGGACACTTCTAAGGCTCACTCAGGTTCGATTTACCATTTAGGGCAGAGACAGTGAACATTAGTTGTGCTTCACACCTTGTTATTTTATTTACAGAAACTATTTTTTAAAAAACATTTGTTCGTTGTGGAGATGCAAAAACATATTCAAATGAAACACAAAATGACATGCAAATTAACAAAACTGAACCCAAACAAAACCATGCAATTAGCAAACAAACAAAACTAAGAAAAAAATATATAAACACAGAAAACACAAAAAATAGACCAATATACAGTGCCTTGCGAAAGTATTCACACCCCTTGAACTTTTCTACATTTTCTCTTATTATGACCACAAAAATCAAACATATTTCACTGAAACTTTGTGTGAAAGACCAACACTAAGTTGCACACAATTGTGAAGTGGAAGGACAGTCATACATGATTTTTTTTTTTTTTTACAAATAAAAAGCTGAAAAGTAGGCATGCAAAATTATTCACACCCCTTTTTTCTGAGTGCAACACATTACTTTTAGAGGCTTTAGAAGGTTCCAATGTTGACCTAACAAATAAATAGAGTCCACCTGTGTGTAATCTACTCTCAGTATAAATGTAGCTGTTCTGTTAAAAACCTCAGAGGTTTGTTTGAGAGTATTGGGGAGCAGTCAGCACCATGAAGACCAAAGAACACACCACACAGGTCAGGGATAAAGCTGTGGAGAAGTAAAAAGCAGGATTAGGTTATAAAAAGATTTCCAAGGCTCTAAACATCTCACAGAGCACTGTTTACACCATCATCCATAAATGGAAGGAGTATGGCACAACTGCAAACCTACCAAGACCAGGCCATACACTTAAACTTACAGTCTGAACAAGGAGAAAACTGGTCAGAGATGTAGCCAAGAGGCCCATGGTGACTCTGGAGGAACTGCAAAGATCTACAGCTCAGGTTGGAGAATCTGTCAACAGTACAACTTTTAGTCGTGCACTACACAAATCTGGCCTTTATGGAAGAAAGCCATTGCTGAAAGAAAGCCATAAGAAATCCCGTTTTCACTTTGCCAAAAGCCATGTGGGGGACACAGTAACCATGTGGAGAAGGTGCTCTGGTCAGATGAGACCAAAATTGAATTTTTTGGCCAAAATGCAAAACGCTATGTGTGGCAGAAACCTAACACTGCTCATGACTCTAAATACACCATCCCCACGTTCAAAAATACAAGTGCCAGCATTATTTTCTGCACATGCTTTTCTTCAGCAGGGACAGGGAATATGGTCAGAGTTGATGGAAAGATGGATGGAGCCAAATACAGGGCAATATTGGAAGAAAACCTATTGGAGTCTGCATAACACTTGAGACTGGGGCGGAGGCTGGAGCTATTTTGCAAAGAAAAATGGGCAAAGATTTCAGTCTCAAGATGTGGAAAGCTGGTAGAAACATACCCAAAGAGACTTGCAGCTGTAATTGCATCAAAAGGCGGTTCCAGAAAATATTGACTCAAAGGGTGTGAATAATTTTGCATGTCTACTTTTCAGGTTTTAATTTGTAAAAAAAAAAATAGATCATGTATGACTGTCCTTCCACTTCACAATTGTGCGCAACTTAGTGTTGGTCTTTCACACAAAGTTTCAGTGAAATATGTTTGATTTTTGTGGTCATAATAAAAGAAAATGTAAAAAAAGTTCAAGGGGTGTGAATACTTTCGCAAGGCACTGTATGTACAGTTAAAAGTTTGGTTTACAGTTTCTCCTTTAAAGTTTTTACCAGCCCATAAGTTCATACACCATACCACTGGAAGTCTAGGTCAATTCGCTGCAGTCCATTTGATCTAGTAACTTTAGTTAAGGTTTCAACTTTAACAGCAATTATGTTTTTTTTCTTCTTAACTTTGACACACTTTTATCAACATAAAAGAGCGCTTTTGTTTACCCGATCCTTATACCAGTGGTACGTTACCACCACAAAATCCAGAGCAGCTGATGTGGGAGGAGCGGTGCCAGCGGTGCCAGTGCGATCAGTGGAAGCCCCGTGGAAGCTCCCCAGTGGACAGGAGAGGTGCAGGTTGGTCCCACTATTGTGCAAAAGCATACATGAGACCACCACATAAATTTGGAACACAGCCAGAGGCAGAGAATGAAAGTTACCGGTCATAGAAAGCACAAATTTCCTCCTGACCCTAGCAGAGGCACACACTCCGGGCTCAAATAAAGCGCACAAAAAGTGCAAGCCAAACGTGCGTGCCAGGTAGCGCATCCAAAGCTGTGTTTACATAAAAATAGATAGTCAGACTGGCTGGAGGGTGGCCAAGTAGACAAACAGGCGAGACAAAATGGTTACCCGAACACAAAGCGGCAACAGCTCGTTTATAGCCACTACTCACACAGCGAGGGCAGGCTGCGTAGTTCTGAAAGGGAGAACTGCCAATAAGCGCAAACATATGGAAGTAGTAACACCGATCTTCACTCACCACAACCAAATCGCCAAAGTTATCCACAGGGCAACCAACAACGCGGACCGTGTGCTTTTTCACACGCTGCCAGTGTCCACAGCACCCGAGAAGGATAGGCCCTCGCAGTGCTGGCCACAACGCTCACGGACCCAAAGGAGATGAATGATCCAGCCAAAGAGAGCACGAGCTCCAAACAACCAAGTCTTAAAAAGACTACCAGATGCCCAGCAATCAGTGCGCCAGGTGCACACCGCACCACAATCAACAAGTGGGGGGAGGGATGCATCTTCCCTTCCACCACATCTAACCCCCCATTTGTGTCGTCGCCCCGACGACCAAAAGAAAATCAAGACCAAAGCCTAAAGATTGATTCTTGAGAGTTAGAGGTTGGAGCTGAATGGCCTACTATAGGCCGTGGAAGTCTGTTGACATTGGAATGTTTGCCTGCTGTAAGGCGAGTGGTTCGACGTACAACTGTGTAACCCAGGTGAAAATCTTGCCTCAAAAGCCGTTTTTTCCTCGCTTTATATTAAATATATTGTGAACTTTACTATTACGTCATCACGTTGTTGACGCTGTCATGTGACTGTGCGCCGCCAATCACAGTCTATATAAACCGGAAGTTAGATACGCCGCGAGACGTGAGGGAATGCTAGACGGGTGACATGCTACAGGTGGGTAAAGTAACTTCTCATCGCATATTTCGCTTTTTCTGTTATTTCATCAAATGCATTTAATGTCGGAACTTTAGGAGCTGACTACCGGGTCCAGACCACTCACAAAAAGAGCGCGAGTCCGCTAGAAACTACGAAATTGGTGAGTGCGCTAGCATGTAGCTTAGCCTCTCATTCAGATGAATGGGTTAGCCTAGCCTAGCCGACCCCATTAGTTTGAATGGGGCGGTTAGCTTTGTCTTTTCTGCCCGTTTTCTCAAAAAGTATTTTATCACATGAAGTGCAATTAATGTCGAGTCTTTATTAACTTATTGTTGATTGATGTATAACATTTGGTTGAAATTCGAAGCACTTTAATGCCCAAACTGAGCATTTGTTTGGAGCTTATTGATTTCAATGGAGTTCATTCATTGCACTTCATGCACTTTAAAGTGTAACTACTGTTGGCACTTTAATATGTTGTCTATGCAATATTTTGATACTTGAACATGATTATTGAACCTGACTATTGAATAACTATATTTGCTAATGTTATTTAATCTTGATATGAACTATTTTGATATTTACTCTGAAGTACCATATTTAACACTGATATTGATACATTATGATTATGAAGCACTTTGTATTAGTTAATCACTGATACTTAATTGATTGATTGCTTTATTGATTTGAATTATTGATAGGATCCTAGAATGAAACTTTATTATGATGTGCACATGATTTATCGCTGGTCCTGTTTTATATGCAGACCAGATCGGATGGCGAGCTAAGGATCTGAGCCTAAGTGAACCCAAGGCAACACGCCTGCACCAATTCTCTACTCAAGCCCAGGACTACTGACTCAGGAACCTCTCCTGCTCTGGTTGGGCCGGTAGGAGGCTCCTGTAGTGGCCCTTGAACTTTATTTGAACTCTTTTTGTCCCAATTGACCGCGGTTCCTGACCACTGCCCGTGGCCACTCAAAACTTGAACTATTCCGCCCTCGCACTCACACTCTTATCATCGAACGCCTTTAGATCTTAAAGGACAATTAAGATCTTTTGTTTGATTAAACCACGATCGGGACAATCGAACTTTAATGCTAAGCATTTTCATCGGAACAGTGAAATTTGCACAGCAAGGAATTATTGAATGTACATTTATCTGAACTTGGATTGTAAATATCAATGGCCATTGTCGGGTTGTTTTGTTTTCATTGTTACTTGTGTAATGTTCTGTCTTGTTTGTCATCACAATATATGTAATTAGCAAAACTTAAATATCTTGTTTCAGTCACAGTCTCTTCCTCCACTCCCAGAGTCGAACACAAGATCTTCTGACCTAGCCTATCCAAATTCATAACCTTAGTTATTAAGGCATTGTTATCTGGCTTTTACCAACCCGGTACATTAGCTAGTGCAACATACATGCTACAACTGGAACACTGATATCTAATGGAGCTGAAGGCAAGGACGCTCAGGCGGCCGCATCCAAAGCATTGGACGTGCCAGAACTGGAAGACTCCCAGGAGGAACTGGGACAGCCAACCCTGGATCATGATTAGAGAACAGTGGTCAAACATCACTGCTTGAAGACTCATCTAACTGTTAGACCTCTGGTGGGGTTGGGGCACTCCTTCCTCTGGCGCTGGCTCAAACAAATTGTCGCCACCTTCAGCATATTGCAATGCACATGCCGAACTTATGCAACTCACCCACAGGAGCCACGCCATAGACAGCTCCATCCACCGAGGGTGCACTCACCACTTTGTGAATAGCTGAACTCCACAGGTCTTGAATCTTTGACGCCCCCGTGCTCCATGGTCCCTCACCAACACCAGCTGACCTATGATCAAGGGTGCATATCGTACCTGTTGGTCTGACGCTCCTTCAACGATCAGCAGCGGCCAAAAGTTTTTCCCGGGCCCCGTCAAATGCAACCTTCAACTTTTTTGGTGCTCCACCATCCAGCCTGCACCTCCCAGGCCTTGGTTCTTCCACACGCCCCAAAAGAAAGTCAATAGGAAGTTCGGCTCTTGGCCAAACATCAAGAAATGGGAGACTCCCCGTACTTTAATGTGGCGTAGTATTATAGAGAAGAGAACTTGAGGTAGGCAAGAGGCCCAATCCGCTTCTGCGGCAATGGCAAAGTGGGAAGAAGGTTGTGGAGCGTACGATTAAATCGCTCACATTGCCCATTACCTTTAGGATGGTAAGGCGTGGTTCGCGACTTTCCACACCGTACAAAGAACAGAGTTGCTGAATAAAGCACTCTCAAAATTCCTTCCTTGGTCAGAATGTAAACGACTGGGCACACCAAACTTATAGAACCACTCCAAGGTAAGCACCTGGGCTGCTGTCGAGGCCCTTTGGTCACGTGTTGGGACGCCATGGTAACTTACTAAACACGTCAGTCATAACCATGACATTTTCTACCCATTTCGAGAGGGCTCAAGCAGAGTGAAATCTATTGCCAGGATTTCATTTGGCAAGAGCAGAAGGTGACCCATATAACTATGTGGTGCGACCTCACATCCTTGGCCACTTGGCAACGCTGGCACCCTTGCACCCAGTTCCTGATGTCAATGGACATTCCTGGCCAGTAACACCTTTGCCTGACCAACTCGTTGGTCCTCTCCATCCCCTGATGTCCATGTTGTTGATACAATAAGCTCAAGGTTTCACACTTGAGAACAGCTGGAAGTAGCAGTCGGTAAGTAGGACGATGCACCATCCGATACCTGACACCATCTCTTTCCACAAGACGCTTCCGCTGACGTAGCAATGCTAACGCAACTTTAGACAGATTCTGACGTTCGGAAAAAGATGGATTGGTTTTTCGGCACAAGAACACCCAATCTCTTATAGCAAGGGGTCATTTCTCTGAAGCAGCCGCAAGTCAGCCTCCGAATGTTGTGGGAGGGTAGAGACCAAGAACTGAGTGGCCACCAGAGGCTGATCCAGAAGCGTGCCCTGCTGCAACTCGGCAGGTACCAAAGTACCAGACAAAGACTGGGCGAAGGAGTCCGTGCCCACGGTGCCCTGCCGAGATAACGCGTCGGATTTTTATTAGAGCGCCCAGAACGGTACTTTATCTGAAATCGAAAGCAGCCAGCTGAGCGGCCCACCTATGCTCTGTAGCTCTAGTCTTGCAGTCTGGAGATGACTCAAGGGTTGTTGTCAGATACACAGTGCACTTGTGTCCTAACAAATATTCCCGGAATTTTTCAGTCATGGCCCATTTGAGAGCCAGAAATTCTAGTTTCATAGAGCTGTACGTTTCCATGTTGCGCTCGTTTGGTTTCAGGCCCCTACTAGCGTACGCTACTGGCCTCACTCCACTGTCTGTCTCTTGGGAGAGGACAGCTTCCCAAACCACTAAACTCGCACTATTCCAAGATAAACGGTTTTTGAAAAGTCGGCATAGCTAGAACGGCGCGACATAGCTTTTCTTCAAGCCTCAAATGACTGTTGACACTGTGGGGTCCATGCAGACCCAACTGCTGTCTCGAACTCTTCCTTGACGTCTTCTGGTTTAGCTTCAGCTACCAGCTCGATGTAGAGGCCCAGCCAGCTTCGAAAACCCCTCTCGAAAAAAAAAAAAAAAAAAAAAAAAAAAAAAAAAAAAAAAAAAAAAAAAAAAAAAAAAAAAAAAAAAAAAACGTAAAAAATCGACACGTTAGCTCGCGCTAGAATGGGGTCCATGCAGACCCAACTGCTGTCTCGAACTTTCTTAGTTTGTGTTTACTGCAGCTACCGTCGTGTAGAGGCCTAGCCAGCTTGAAACCCCTCTACGAATCGACGATAAAGCTGCGAAGCCTAAGAAAGAACGCACTTCAGACACTGTTTGAGGGTTCCTCCATTGAGCCACCGCTTCAATCTTTTTGGGGTCAGTGGACACCCCCTTATCTGAAATGACGTGACCCAAATACCCTACTTCACTTGGAAAAACGAGCACTTCTCGAGCCGCGCCTTCAAACCCTCTGCCTTTAGCCGACCAAGCACTATTTCCAACCGCTGGAGATGTTGTTCTACAGAGGATGAATAGACAATGATTCATCAAGGTAAAGCAACAAAGACTGGCCCTGCTGATCGCCAAACATTCTCTGCATGAGCCTCTGAAGGTGCTTGGCGCGTTACAAAGGCCAAACGGCATGCGGTTGAACTCAAAGAGGCCAAAGGGAGTACAGAATGCAGTCTTTTGCTTGTCGGACTCTGTAACCGGGACCTGATTATGCATGGCTATCGAGTGTTGAAAACCAGACTGCCGACAAAGCATCCAACTTTCCTCGATACGAGGTAATGGAATGCGTCCTTCCGGTTTTGCTGTTAAGTAAGCGGTAATCTATCAAAGTCGCAGACTACCATCCTTTTTACGCACCAATACTATTGGCGAGGCATATGGGCTGCTGCTTTCCCTGATAATCTGAGACTCTAAAAGTTGATTGATATGCCCTTCACGGCCTCATACTCAGAAGGTGGAATGCGGCGATACCTCTGTCGCACTGGAACGTCGTCAAGCAGTGGGATGTCATGCGAAAGAAGATTTGTACACCCTAAATCTTTTCATGAGTGGCAAAGACAGAATCGTACTCTCGTAACAAGGTCCTTACCTGTCCTCGTCCTGACCAGACAATGCAGAAGATTGACAGATCCATTCGGTCTTGCCCCGGTTCCGAAATAATCTGGGACTGAAGTAATCGGAATAGTCCGGTCTTCAGTGACTCCTGCTGGTAAGCTCACAACCTGAACTTCACTAAGCTTCCCAAGATGGTCCGTGGGTAAAGAAGAGCGGAGCAGTCCCTACGTTGACTACAGGAATATAAGCTGTTCCATAAACTACTCGTACAAGGCAGGGGGATACCAAAAGTCCAGCCGGAAGTCCCGTCTCTGGTGGTTCCAGTAAGGCGCTTCCACCAGCGCACTGCTGTGTACAGGTGGTGGGCACCAATTTCATGGTACCCCCAGGCACTGTGACAGCCCTTCTCCCCCGCACTTTCACAGTGCTTAAAGGCAACGCTACCTCTTCATTGCCTGATGACACTGCTGTAAGCAGAAATGACTGGCCGTGGCGCCTGTTGCACCACTGGTGCCTCAAGAGGGAGAACCTAACGTACCAAAAAGTATGAGTAACACCGCCGAATCACATTCATGCCCAAAATGCCAGGAACTGAAGCAACAGCACCAGGGGGGTCCTTCACTACAGAATACCACAGCGAGGCACTACTTTCCCACAACTCTACATCCAGTTCTAAATACAAGGTAGGGATTGCCAATCCATTTGCGGCCCTAGCTGAAGCCAATTGCAGGAGTGCAGCCGATCCGGCCCCATGGGCAAATGCTCTTGAAAGAGGGTTTCTGTAATGGTGGAAACCATAGATCCAGTTCCACCAGACAAGAAGTCCTAATACCTCCAATGAAACATCTACATTAGGACAAGGTGCAACCAAATCACATGACCCGATGCCTGTGAGCCTAAGGGCTCCCCACCTGAGATGTGGCTCTGCAACTCAGTGGGTGCTAGTTTCCCGCCTGCCAGTTTGAAGTCCCCGTCCCCTGTCTGCCGATAATTATTCTGTCGACGCTGCATACACTCCCTTGCAAAATGACCTGGCTGTTGACACCGATGGCAAACAGGGGCGGTTGAGATGCACTACTCCCTTGTGGAGGGGGCCCTGTAGTGAAGCTACAGTCTGCGTCAACTGATTCAGATGTTCCTGCTGACGTTTAAGTAAATCCATTACCTCCACCAAGGTGGGTCCTGAAGACTCCCTCTAAGGGCTTGACTGAACACGACCTTGGACCCCACACTGTAAGCCAAAAGCAGAAGGAAGGGAATTGCTACGCCCCCTAATACTACCAGATAACCCTTCACGTTCCCACCGCATGCCTCAGTTCGAAGAGACAACAAAGTGATGGTAGGCTGCTTACGTACAAGTTGTTTAAGTTCACGTCGCAAAGAGCAATCAAGGACATGTTCTACAAATTGGTCGCGAAGTAAAACATCGGCATTAGGCATCCTGTCCGGTGCTTGCAGTTTTATCTGCGACATCAAGGACATCAGCGCCACTGAAAATTCATGAAGGCTCTCTCCTCCTCCGTACGCAGCAGCAGTGACACTGGAGCAGGAGCTGTAGAGGCTTTAAAACTCCACACACTTCACAAACCTGGATCAGGACGTCTGAACTCACACTTACTAAAACTTCGTCAATCTTTGTGAAATAAAAAGTGTGTGAAAGCTTGTGAGTAGTAGAGTGACATTGTGTGCTTCAAAACACACACAGGGCCCAGGATTTTGATGTTTTGGCTTAGTTATGTGATACTAGCAGCATCTTTACGCTCGTCTCTCTCTCTCTCCCGCGTCGGTGCCGGTGAAGAGGATATAGAAGACGTTGGAAAGCGACTTGTGAGACTTGAGAAACGACAGGGGCCCATTTCATCCGCGTGTGGGCCTTCAACTGTGTAAAAAAAACATCTATGCGCATGGGCCCCTTACACTCCTGGTCCCCGTGCATTAATACGGGGTAATACGGGTGAGTGTCTGCTTATGGCCAAAATAAATAAATAAATAATAATTACACTAAAACAAAACCCGTTTTTATTTCTATCTTGTTGTAGAAATTATTAATCAAAGACCAATAAATAGTATTAGCTAAAAAAAAGTTCACTAAAAATCTAATTAAAAATAAAATCAAGCACTAAACTCAACTCTTTTATAAACTGTGTTGCATTGTTGTTTTGTGCATTATTAATTGTTCTGCCAATGGAGTAATCCTGTTTTCAGTTGCCAGTTTCAGTTGTGTGACTGGTCTCAGTCATTCTAGAATCAAACTCAATCCAGTTGTGTAGTTTGTGAGCAGCTTAAAACAACTGGTCAACAATCAAAGCCACACCCACAGCAACCAAAGAGCACACACAACAACAGGACACACTTGAGAGAGACTCTGGGTTTGACTCCTGGCTAGCTCGCCACGTACAACACTAAAGACCCGAGCGCTAGACTACGGCTCCACAAGTCAGCATAGACACAGGTAGGATCGCAGGTAGGAAGCCACACAGTAATATTTGTCCCAGTCGAGATGCAGGAGGAGGAAGTGAACCTGTGACCCTGTAAGTGAAGAGTTTGAACACAGCAGGAAGTGGACTCGCCAAAATAAAAGAGTCTGTTTGATGAGGTTACACTGTGTGTCTTTAGGCTGTCTGGATGTCTGGTGTCAGAAAGGGCGGGGCTGCTCTGGCCTCAGCTCTAAGCTCCGCCCACTCCCGTGTGACAGAGTTAGACCTGAGCTACAACCATCCAGGCCCCTCAGCAGAGCTTCTGACCGCTCTACAGCGCCCCCTACAGTCTGTCAGGTGAGACTACACTACAGTCTGTGACTCCACACTGCCCCCTACAGTCTGTGACTCCACACTGCCCCCTACAGTCTGTGACTCCACACTGCCCCTACAGTCTGTGACTCCACACTGCCCCCTACAGTCTGTGACTCCACACTGCCCCCTACAGTCTGTGACTCCACACTGCCCCCTACAGTCTGTTCTTGTGTGTTGCAGGCTGCTTCCTGCTGGAGAGCGTTGGATGGTTCCAGGTCTGAGGAAGTGTGAGTGTTTTTCACTTTGCCACATGCTAACAACAGTAAACAGCACGTTTCCTGGACACAGTAAAGTCTGTGCTTAGAAAACACTTTTACTTTTGTTTTACATCAGACACATGTGGAGACAATTACACCACTGTTACCTAGCAACCACACTGTCAACAACAACAACAGTTGTGAGGCTTTTTACTCTCACATCTGTGGTTTTCTTCAGTGAACCTTTGTGCCTCTGTTCCACCAAACTAACTCTTCATCACAACAACACCACAATGAGACCAGACTTTCTTTAAACATTCCCACACATTTGGATGGATTTCCTGTGTTTTAGATTGTGTCTGATGTAAAACACCAAACACACTGAGAATCAGGACAAAGTGACTTTGTGGTGACATACACTACTCACAAAAAGTTAGGGATATTCACCTTTTGGTTAAATTTCACGACAAGCCTAAAATGCATTCAAACTTCTACAGGTCAACTTAATGTGACCTTCTCTAAGCTTTTGAATGCACATATCCAACTGTTATAAAGTTTCAGTAATTTTGCACAAGTTGCTGTTCTCTAACAAGGAGCTTAACAACAAAAATCACAGCAGGTGTGTGATCCTTGAATTGACCAATAAATGTCCTGGTTCAATTAGAGCTGGTGTTTAAACAGTCGTCCTCATCATGCTGTTCACATTTGACATCATGAGACCAAGACGACACCTAACAATGGGTCAACAGTCCCTGGCCATTGTGATGCTTCAAACTGGACGTTCTCAGACGGAAGTGGCCACTGAGCTTGGAGTGTCACAGAGTGTCATCAGCAGGTTCAACAGAGATATCGAGAGACTGGAAGAGCCACAGAAAGGCGTAGAAGTGGACATTCTTTGGCCACATCTTGTGCTGATGACAGCTACATTGTGAAAACTGCCCTGAGAAACCGGATGATGAAGGCCATTCAACTCCAGCACCTTTAGGAGAGGTGAGAGGCACCCAAGTGTCACGTCAGACCATTCAAAACCGTTTACATCAGTGTGGTCTGCGTGCTAGACGACCTGCACGGGTACCTGACCACACCACCAGGCACAGGCATCATCGTCTGCATTGGCCAGGGAGCACTTACACTGGACGAGGGACCAGTGGGCCTCAGTGCTGTTCTCTGATGAGAGTTGAGTCACGCTGAGCAGAAATGATGGCCAAAAACGATGTTGGAGACGTCAGGGAGAGCGCTATGCATCAGCCACTGTTGTCACCAGGCCAGCTTTTGTGGTGGTGGCGTTACAGTGTGGGCAGGGGTGTCCAGTTGGTACAGAACTGCCCTACACTTTGTGACAAGCCCATACTACCTGAATAACATCATTAATCCAGTGGTTGTGCCCCTACATGAACAACACAGGCCTAATTTCATCTTCATGGACGACAATGCTCCTGCTCATCGAGGTCGCATCATCAGGGAACGGCTGTTGGAGACTGGTGTACCTCAAATGGAATGGCCTGCACTTTCTCCAGACCTGAATCCCATTAAAAACCCGTGGGATCAGCGGAGTCGCCGTGTAGAGGCTCGAAACTCTGCACCCCAGACCCTCAGTGACCTGGGGGCCGTCCTTCAAGAAGAGTGTAATGACATGCCTCAGCAGACAATAAGTTGTCTTGTGAACAGCATGAGACGTCGCTGTCAAGCTGTAATTGATACTCAAGGGCACATGACGAGATATTGAGACGTTTGAATTTTGCGTTGTGATGTAACTACCATTGTTGTTACCTTTTGTTTCAATAAATTTTTTGAAATGAGTAAATCACCAGTGCATTCTTCTGCTTAAATGTCTTACTTTCATGATATGATATCACCATAGCGTGAACTTGTTGCATTTTCCATAAATTTCACCTGAAAGGCAAATATCCCTAACTTTTGTGAGTAGTGTATGTTTGTGTTTCAGACGCCTGTGACTTCTCTCTGGATCCAAACACAGCTCACAAGGATCTGATTCTGTCTGAGGACAATCTGACTGTGACTCGTGTGAAGGAGTTTCAGAAGTGTCCAGATAATGAAGACGGACTCGCAGACTGGTATCAGGTCCGGAGCAGCACTGTCCTAAGGGGCGCTGTTACTGGGAGGTGGACTGGAGCGGGAGGGATGTTACTATAGTAGTGAGTTACAACGAAATCGAACGCAGAGGAGGAGGAGAGGATTGTGAGTTTGGAATGAATGATCAGTCCTGGACTCTGAGGATCTATGAGAATCTGTACTGGGTCTATCACAACAGGAACTCAACACTACTCTCACACCAAGTGGGCGTGTCGTCAGGCAGAGAGGGCGTGTCCTCTGGCAGAGTGGGCGTGTTCCTGGACTCTGAGGCTGGAGCTCTGAGCTTCTATGAGATCAGTTCTGATGATGAACTGTTCCACCTTCACAGCTTCAGCTCGTCCTTCTCTGAGCCTCTGTTTCCTGGATTTAGGGTGGATAAAGTAGGTTGTTCTGTGACTGTGGTGAAACAGATTAAACACTGACAAAACTTTATACAAAGAGAGAAAAAAGTATAAAATGTAGGAGAAATGTCCAAAGAAAATGAAGAGTTAATGTAAATATGTATTATGTTTTCTAATCTAATCTCTTATAAAGTCTTTTATTCTCTGAAACCAGGCCGTGTCCTGTTAGCATGCCATGTTGTTGTTAGATCCCAGTCATTCTGAGCATAAATAACTAAATACTTTTAGCTGAGGAGTGAGTTTGAATCTCAGTGACAGAAACATGAAACACAGTGACATTTGATCCACATTTCTTCTTTTATTCTGGGCCCAGTTTTTCAAAAGGTTTAATCTGGATCAATTTGATCCAGATTTAGTAATCCATTTTTCTTCTATCCCTGATCTCTTATCTTTGAGCCAGTTTTCAAAGCAACATAGGATTGGATCACTTTGATCCGGATTCAAACTTTTCTGGATCACTAAATCTGGATAACCATGTAGTTAGGCTGTCACGTGTCATGAAGAACAAAGAGGACTGAGCACACCTCTTACTCTTACTCTTAACACATGTTAGATATATATTTTATTTGAAAATAAAGATTTGACAAATTAATAAAACTCTATTGTGAATATTTTAAACAGGTTTCAAATAAAGATGTGGAATTGAGCGTCTAAATGGAGTTCTGAAGAGGCGTATTGCATGTCTGAACTAATTGAGAGCAGAACCATAAAAAGTGTGCAACACAACAGTCCTGCACAATATCGTCACCTGCATTCTGACAAAATGAGCAACAGGACGTGCTATAAGAGACGGAGTGGTTAGACATTATTTCTGAGGGATTTTGAAAACCAGTGAGGCCTTTACTTCTCTATTGTTTTATGTTGATTTGAACTTTTTGTTTATCAAAAGTGATCATTTCATTTCAAACATTTATTTTCATCAGGGCTCCAGACTAACTTTTTGGGGACCGTCCCAAAACTGTCCCGAACCCCAAACTGAACCGTCCCGAACAATTTTTCTTCCGTCCCCATGTAATAGGTTAAAATAATGAATAAAATATATATTGACCTATTAAAGTATGTAGGCTATCGTAATTTGTGTAATTCCACTTAATGTTGTCTCCATATATTATACAACACTTCTAAACTACTAGCTACACTTTTTTTTCCCCCATTTTAGTTTGACATTCTGTGACAATTTTATAGCCTATACCTAATGAAAAGTCTTTGAATAAAATGTGTCATTATCTACTGAACTAACTGGCTCTAGAGTGGATAAAACATGTCGTTGTGCTTGACATCAGCCTAGAGTGAGTTTTTATTTGTGCTTTGTGCTTGTGTGACAGTGGCAGGTTAAAGCAGGAGAATACAGCAGCAGCACATCAGCATAGCAGTGTTAGCACCAAGGTTAGCAGCTTTTAGCTCTTAGACAAACTTAATGAGAACAAAAAGTCCACACAGGTTAAGGTTAAGGTTAAGGTACACTTTATGTCCCCGTAGGGAAATTTGTCCTCTGCATTTGACCCTGGATCCTTCAATGCCTCTGGAGCATCTTCTCAGGAGCAGTGATCGCCACAGTGCAGCGCTCGGGGACACATCTCCAGGTGTTGTTGCTAGGCTTGGTCAGGACTACCGTAGCTGGAGGATATTACCCTAACATGCATGTTATTGGTTGGTGGGGGAAACCGGAGTGCCCGGAGAAAACCCACCCAGACACGGGGAGAAACATGCAAACTCCACACAGAAAGGCCCGGCCCTTGCGGGAATCGAACCCGCGACCTTCTTGCTGTGAGGCAAGAGCGCTAACCGCTCAGCCACCGTGCCGCCCAAGCTCTGTCTTATGTGTGGACACGGTGTGGAGTTGGGGTAGAAGAGCTATTTGCGCATTTAGCAACAAAGCTGCTTCTCAAACGAGTCGCGTGAAGCCGTTTGAGAACTCGGAAAAAGAGTTTTGATAGAAGCTATCGAAGCATCGTGTTAGCGCTACTGCGTGTGCTCGCGTGTAATTCCTTTTCTTAAAAACTCGAGTGTGAACAAAATTAGATGAATCCTGGATGAACACTCCCGGGTCAGAAATGTTGAGCGCTTTAGTTCAGAGAACAGACAGGACACGCGCAACAGCAGCAGCTCTAGAGGCATCCTCCGCTCTGCCGTGGAGGGAGGCGGAGGGAGAGAGGGAGAGAGAGAGAGAGAGACGCAGCAGGCTGGTGCAAGCGGGCTTGTAGTGACTTAAAATAATTAATGATTAGTTCTGATAATGGTGTCAGTGTTATGAATATACAGGAGCCTAATAAGTGACAGAATTAAATAGATTCATTTGGTGAATATATTGACAGCTCTTTGGGGGATTCTTTTAGGCAAAGTCTACTTTACTGTAGGCCGACTGATACGTTCTAGTCTATTAATCATTGCAGACTGATGTATGAACAAATCAAGTGACAATATTTTTAATAAATAAGGCATCTCATAATTTCCAAATATAAATATTATCCAAATATTATTTAATCTGTTACATTTAATTAGTTTCATGACATTTTGGGCCTTAAATCCACTCTAAATTCACCTTCCACTGGGATCAGTTTAATCCTGATTGTTTGGATCAAAGTGATCCTAATCCACCGAAAAAGTTTTGAAAAAACCCAAACTGGAGGTTTGATCTGGATCAAAGCCAAGATTAGATTAGACCTGATCTGATCCGATCATGTAATCCTGTTTTTCGTTTTGAAAAACCCATTTTCATGATTTGATCTGATCCCCTATCCAAAATCCAAGTGGATTAGTTTTGAAAAACTGGGCCCTGGTGTTTGTGGAGTCTGATCTGTGTCTGTAGGATCAGTCTCATGCTTTTCTACATTATGTCTTTGGACTCAATAAAACTGTAAAAACACATCTGAAGACGTCTGAAAACCTCTGATTCTCTCTTGTTGAAGCTAACATTAGCAGCCGCAGCTAGCTTCAGGTTTATTTACTGCAAAAGGAAAAGACAAGTTAAGCTGCTGTTCACGTCAGGATTGAGTCAAGACCAAACTCTTCACAATCAATCAGCTCCAAAGTGGATCAATCAGCTCCAAAGTGGATCAATCAGCTCCAAAGTGGATCAATCAGCACAAAGTGGATCCATCAGCTCCAAAGTGGATCAATCAGCTCCAAGTGGATCAATCAAGGGGCAGGGTGGGAGGAATATACTTTGATGAGGATGTTGGTGATGAGAGGGCAGTGGTTGTAGAATGTTGAGCATGTATTTTCAAACAGAGGTAGTTATGTTCCGTGATAGGTGATTTTTCAAGTGTGCAGTGATTTATTTGTACATTAATTTACATCCGACGGCCCTTCGAAAGGCCCTCCCACTTTTTCTTCAAACATTTTATTTTGTTCAGTGTCTTAAAAAAGCAAACTATGAAGAACCTGGAAAGGTTAAATATAAAAATCCCATTGTATCTCTTTATTTAGAACAAAACCAGCCTCTGACGATCCAGACTCAGATTTTAGCTCTAAAGCCGTCTGCAGACTACAGAGTTTTGGCCCGATTTTAAGCCCGATGTGCCCCTCTACGAGTTCGGGAGGTGTGCCAGAGTAACGATTTTCGTAAGGGATTTTTTGTCGTTTCTCTCTTATGTCTGTGCATCACTGCGACAATTTGTCGGGAGCATCATCGTGAGGTTCACATGCTGCACGTACACGTGCACATAAAATAAAGAAAAAACGTTTCCTCATCATCTGTAAATAAATGTAACGCCTTGTGCTCGTAGTCAAAGCGCGGATTCTTTTTTACGATCATTACGCACGTCATCTTCAACACACCTGCTCCTTACACCGACATTAGCTACTATAGAACATGCCAACACGGAGTTTGTTTAAACTTTTCATTTCACGCCCACAATGTGTCAGTGTAACAGCTCCTTACCTCTAATGACGTCCGCTCTCCTGTGACGTTGAAAACCTGGTTTAATCCACTCGCCTTTCATTTTTATAACCGCGCACACGAAAGAAAACACTCTGCGCTCGATCACGTGACACACGCGCTGTTCTCCGCTCACCCCGCTCCCAAGTTTGTGTCATCTCTGTTCTTCCTGCGACGATGATGCGACTGTGAGACAAATATCGTTGTAATTCTCCTTATGTCTGTGGCCTCTTCTTTCTTTGGCACGTCAAAAATCGCAAAAGATCCTAAACTCCTGTAGTGTGCAGCCGCCTTAAGCCTCCAAATAAAGAAAGTCCTCAAAAATTCAAACATTTAATAAGACTTTTGTTTTGGCTCTGCCTAGATTATTTGGATAATTTTGGTCCTAAAACTCATTTTGACCTCAATATCTTCAGCTTTTACAGAGAAATGTCAAAACCCAAAATCTGCCAAATCTAGAGTCATTTATGTCTCAGCTGTAACTCCAGCTTTACCAAGACTTATATTACCAAAAACAAATGTAGGCGGATTTAGATTGTGTTTTCTTTAGTTTGGAGAAATTCTCACTTCTATAGCCTGTTGGATCAGAAGTAAAAACTACAGAGATACAGCTTAAAAAGACTCCAGCCAAAGGATCAGGAACAGTTTTAGTTTGAATTTTTACTGATTTAGTCAAACGTGTGAGGGAAAAAAGCCAGAATGAGAAGGGTTAACCAGTGATTTATTGTCATTTTTGTTCTGTGTTCCAGTTTGAAAGAATAGTATTTTTGCCAATGTTATTGCGATCAGGAGGAATTGTGTGTTTGGAGAATGTGAGGCAGGATAAGTCACCAATAAACAGACGGCTGGAGATGAGGAGATGCTGAGACCGAGGACCTTAGACAGGACCTTTATGACCTCCGACCAGAACTTTGAGACCGGTGTGCAGAGCCAGAAGGCGTGGTAGTGGTTGTCTGTTCTGATGAGCAGTGTGTGAGTCAGACCCATAATATATTGTTGTGTACTGTTATGTGTTCTATGTAATATTTGTATTGTAGAAGTGTTGTTGGTGTTTTGGGACATGCTGAAGGTGTTATTACAGATTAGTGGCCAGTTTATTGTTTGATGTTAGTTGATATGTGATTGGTCCATTTGTTTATTGGAAAGCTAACTGATTGTCTAAGTGTGAAAAAATGTGATATATTTGTGATAATAATCAGGCGAGTGTGTAAGTTTTGAAACTAATGGTGATGTGATGAAGCTGGCGTAAATTCAGCCTGGAAGACTGTCTGCTCCCTCACCTAACGAGCTCACCTGTTCCCTGTCCTCATCAGCTCCACACCTCCTTCTCCAGCTGCAGCTCTGCTCCCAATCAGCCCTTGACTACAACATATAAGGCCACATGCAGACTATCATTCTTGTTCATCATCGATCAGCCGTGCTACGCCCCACCTCCTCCCCGTCTCCTCCCGTAAAGGCTGTTGATTTTCCTCTGCTGATGGACTCTGGGTCTACACTTGAACTCTAACCAGCTATGGAGGCATGTCAGTCCTGTCACATCTACAGCCTGTCCTGGGTCACATCTACAGTCTGTCCTGGGTCACATCTACAGTCTGTCCTGTCACATCTACATCTGTCCTGTCACATCTACATCTGTCCTGTCACATCTACAGTCTGTCCTGTCATCTCAGTCTGTCCTGTCCATCCCTCAAC